>BRZM01003517.1:0-17382 GCA_033238685.1 Lates japonicus
TGTCATTTAATCATACTGTGGGACTGAGTTAACCTTATACTATATGTTGGTAGTCTTTACATAGTCATCTATAATGGTCAATTTAACTCTTACATTATGAAAAAAGTTCCTTTCTCAGTGTACAGACTTTACCTTAATCTGCTTCATCTACTTCTGCACTGAGTGATTTCCTATGTTTCCCAGAGAAACCCCCAGAGAACAGACTTGAACATGTTGCAATAGCTATAAGAGCAGATGGTGAAAGCAACAGCTATAGCATATTAAATGCAGTATTACTTCCTCTTCTGATAGATTTTTCCCTGAAAGCAGGCAAAACAGTGAATTCAGAAACAGGGACATACTCTTTCATACTCTACTTTCAACACTACAACTACTTAAAACACTACAAGTTCACTGAAAATACCTACAGTATATGATACTGATGGACACACAACAAGAAAATGAGCCCTCAGTCACCAGTCATTAGGCACACATACAGCTATCCCTAATATTTTATATAGTTTGAGTGGGAATAATCTTGAACATTTACAGAAATTATTTCACAATATATGATAAACAGTTGTATCAAAGACTCTAAACTATGGTCTGAAATGTAAAATGCTGCTTATTTCTACAGAAATGTCTCTGAAATTCTGTTTTTAGCTGTAACAGTTAGTGTCAGTGTTTCTGTCTCTGTCCTGACAATGACACATACACCATCCCAACCAACCGACAGGTCAGTCTTTGCCAAGCCAAACTCGTAATTAAAGCAGCTCCTCCAAACCGACAATTTCAACCTGTGGTCCGAACAACCTGCCTCGCTGCACTTTTACTGTCCGCATTCCAGGCCAAAAAAATGACCTCCTCCTTTCAGAATGTCACAGGGGATCTGCAAGTGATTTGTGCCTCGCTTCAATAGCTCGAGAATGTCACTCTCTTTTTCACAGCTGCCAGTGTTGAGTAAATGATGTTCCTCTCAGCTGAAAGACAACATGAAACACTTGCCCAAGAACACCCAAGTCTTATGAGGAGTAGGGCCTCCTGCTGTTCGCAGTTACTTGCTGGTTGTCCCTTATTTATGGAGGAATGTATCCCTGTGCGCACTCCCACTCTCCCCTACTATTACTGTCCCATAACTATGCAGTTAGATACAAAGCCCTGTTGTGTGCCGTAAAAGCAGGGCTCACATAATGATACCCTGAAGCCATGAATACTAATACACATAACAGCACTGGTCCACTGTTGACTATCTGACAATATTTTTGTGATGTAAAAGTTATCAGTCAAGAAATCAGATGATCCATTCATGTGGAACTGAGCCTGGTGTACAAAAAGTATCTATTTAAATATGATTAGAATAATTTAAGCTTCTAACATACTGCAATAATATCCATTTTAACAGGGTATTTAAACTATTAATGCCACTTAAAATATTGTTTGAAAAAAAAATGGAGTGAAATAATCATGACCCAATCCCATAACGTTAATAAGATTTTTAGCCACGCTAGCAGCTAGTAATGACAGTGTAGGTCAGACTATTGGTCCGCCACATTGGTCCAGAATGAAATATTAACCATTTAGCTCCACCGGCAGGTCAAAGTTTTCAGTTATTTGGTGAAATGTCTCAACATCTAGTAGGTTGATTGACACAATTTTTTCCTACAGACGCTGCTCCTAGAAAATTCATTCTAATGACATTTGTGATCACTTTGACTTTTTTGAGTTTCAGAAGTGGAAAACACAAATCACTTTGTTCACAGTTTTGTTCAATTGAAGGATCTGTAGTGACTGAATATGTGGTTTGTTCACTTTTTGTCTAGACTAAGTAATCGCATTACTGATCAAATGCATTACAGTGCGTATATTAGTGAGCAAACCCATCACCACTTACACTGCTGCATGTTTTGTCACTAATTCTGACTGCTTTGCATTGCTAGTACATTCAGTCAGTTGTTGGTTCACACATTATGTTCAGTTCAACAATGTCAGCAAATGTTAGCATGCTAACACACTAAACTAAGATGCTGAACATTAACATCTTAGCATCGTTACTGCAAGCATATTAACATGTTGATGTTAGCATGTAGCTCAAAGCACTCCAATATAAGTCTCAAAGAGTTGCGGCTATAAACTTTTGTTTTACAGCGATAACATATTAATATAATGTAATTTTTTGAGAGAACATCTTTAAATAAATTGGTGTAATAGTTGAGTCATGTTTATTATTCAAAGATCTAAGACCCAAAACTACAATGATGGCTTGTAAAAACTGACATGTTTTCTCACTCATCTGCGTCTTGTGCCTAAAGAAGCTTTGTTTTCCCATCAGACATCCTCCCCATGTCAGGCTGAGACCACCTGATTCCATGCCTTTCACTTATCATGTTACTTTCTTCCACCCACCAGCCAGCACTGCACACTGACCCTGCCAAGCTACAGTAGAAGGCCAATGGGTGCATGTCTGTGGAGGTGACCTGCTCAAAGCCAACGGAAAAAAGGAGCCGATTTCTACACCAACTTCTCACTGATTGCTGATCCGGCAGATAAACTCTTTCCGTGGAGGTATGTGACACCAGAGTTAGGAAATGCCCCCGCAATGCAGCCCGGCCACATTTTTCACACCACACACACCACATATGCACACAAACACAGACATTCATACACTAACAATCACATGCAGGAAATATCTGACTTCCTATCTGGGTGTCTGTTTCACTCCTTGCCTGTTCAAGTCATAAAAACTAAAATTTTCAAGTCATGTCAACACTTTTGAATTTCGCACACAATGGGAAAAACATGCCTCATGTGAAAGTGTTTCCTTATGAAGAGAAGGGGAGAAACAGAAAACTCTCATAAATAGAGGAATTTTACTTCTAGTTTAGCCTGAGGCTCAGTGCCAAAGAAAATTGTCCACTTATGAGTCCACCAATCACAGAGGCCTTTGTGAATAAGTTGAACTTTACCCCCAGGTCCTTCCCATCAATAGGCTGTGGATGAGAGCGGCTTTGTTTTGATTTGAGAGGTTGATTATATGAGTTTCAGGTCAGGATGTCACAATATGGGGAGAACAACAGGCTGTTATGATCTTGCTTTTTTTTTTTTAAACTTTATGCTCTCTTAGAATAGAACCAGACTTAATGATTCCAATATGACTGAGTTTTTAGAAATTCTTACAGTTTAAGGTCATACTTTTGTTGCTCTCTGATTTTTTTCGATTCATTTTCTTTCTCCTTCCATTCTCTTCCTTGTGATCTAACCTCTGTCTTCTCCTCTATCTGTGTTTATGTGACCTGTTGATTCAAGAGTAAACTCCACAAAGCCTGTTATATGCCGTGAGAGTATCCACCCATAACTGTGGTGTCCATTTGGGACACTGGCACTATCATAGTATACGCTACAGTAAACAAATATCAGTGTTTCCCAAATGTCTCCTTTCTGCTGTCCCTGCCATTAAATCACACAACTGTCCACTCCTTCAAGAATAAAATAAACACCACATATGAATTATACATATGAGGCTGACAAATAAAATCTTATTAGTGGCTTAAAAAAGTCACTGGGATTTCAGATGTCAGATTTCTCTCCTGAAGTTTGTAGTTTAACTCCTCGGCTCATGACTAGATTTTCCTCTTCTACTTGTATTTTTACATTTTTCTTCTTCTTTTCTGCCTCTGTCTCTTTTTCCGACCTCCCTCGCCTAATGAGGCATACACACACTGATTGCAATGCATCTTTCAATTAAGAGCAAATAGTGAAAATATGTGCTGTATCTGTGTGTGTCTGTAGTCAGATACACAGGCCTGTCCAGACTTTCCGCTCTGGTGAAGCCTTATAAACAGACAGGGCTGCCAACCTGACAGGAAGTTGGCCAAAAGATATGAGTTACCGACATGTGGTCTAGTGTGTGTGTGTGTGTGTATGTGTGTGTGTGTGGGTGTGTGTGTGTGTGACAGCGTTGGGAATAGTAGCAGTGGTGGAGATAGTTGGTGCGATATCAAAACAGCCATGGAACAGCAGAGAATCTGACAGCTTAACATTGCAAAATAAAGGTAAAATACATATCCATCACACAAGAGACTCCCAGCATATTTAAGTAAGGTTCTTTCCTGTAGCTGGACTCAATGAAGTATGGCGAATTGATTTTACTGCTGCTTTACCTCCAAGTGGAATTGCTTATCCTGAGTGGATGAGACTTAGATCTTTAACTCAAGTGCAAAGTTAATACCCCACCTACTGAATGGACTACAACTTCAGTAAAGTTTAACTTAACTACTACCCTAGTAAAAGCAAATAATACTTAAACCCTGGGAAAATCACTATTCAATCATTTTGTTCTCTGTCTTCTCAGCCTCTCTTATCTCTCTTTCGGCTTCCTCCTTCTCCAGCCGTTGCAAGGCTAACAAAGCAAACAAGCGGAGGGGAGTTGAACGAGTGCCGACAGCAGACCAGGCCTGTTAGCTCTGATACTTTCCTCTAAGACAGCCGGAGGACAACTCAAACAAACAGTTTGGTTTATTGGCCAGCTCCACTCATCAGCACAAACACAGCGTCTGTCTGCTACTCCCCACTCTGACACACATCAGCGCCGGATCAATCCAAAGTAACTAACCAGTTATTGCCTTCTGTCTACTAAACACATCACTGCTGCTTTTGAGATGCACTTTTTGAGATGCACTGCGTTTTCCCCACACCAGGGGATGCTGTTGAACATGCTCCAGGCATGTTGAGCAATGATCCAAAGGAAATTATACAACTTGTGTCTGTGAATGTGAGTGTGTGAAAGGCAAAATAAGATAGTATGTTTGCCTTCTCAATCTTTCACAAGGAAATAGGCTCCAGAATATTTCCTTTGCCATTTATTAACTGAGACACTAAGCGCTGCTTAATGAAGCGCTGTGTTTGTTAGTGTGTCTGCGCATGCAATTATGTGCGTGTATGCACACAAATGCACGTGTTTGCCAGTAAACCCCGGCAGTGTGCACACTTCATTAACTCGTGGCCAGAGTAGGTGTAAGTCAACCTAGCCACCGGCTCAGATGTCTGCTGGTCTCCCATGACAACCATCTCTGGGCCAACACTGAGGCCGGTGGCGTCCTAAGGGGGAGGGATAGAGAGATGCTGAGAACAGCTGCAGCTGGAAGGAAGACATGCACCCAGGAGCCAAAGAGGAGGAATTTGCTACCTCTTCTCCCCTGCCTGAGAGAACTTTTTCTTTGGAAACTGGCTCACGCTGGGTTGACCACTGCAACCTACCGGGAGACCAGAATCTCCTGAGGAGATCCAGCCTGAACTCTCTCCCAGGATAAAAGATAACAGAGCACTCACTGGGCTAGAAAATATTTCTGTGCAGTTAATTTAATTACAGCAAATCCTCAGTGATCTGTTTAACAGCCTACCAAGTGTGACTAGACCTGGGTAAGATGTGAAAATCTATAACACTAGTTTGAGTTCTATATTATGAGTTTCAATACCAAAACTGTACTATATTTATTACATTTTATATTACAATAATATTAGAAATACATGTCAGTAACATGCTATGTAATTCAGCATGTATGTATGCTGTTGCACATATGTTATTAGCTACGGCTTGTGTACCTGATAAACCAGCAGCTAACATTTATTTTCTTACTTTTTGGCAGAACTGATCCTTGCAGCTGCATGGGACTCCATCAAAAATCCTACATTGCTAGTTTTATCCTGACAGAGAGAGCCATCATGTCTCTGCTGATCTCTGGTCATGTGATGATTATTTCACTGTGTACATCAGATTAGCCTACAGCGGTTTTACTGCAGACTGTCCATCAGCCTGCAGAATGTTGCCTAAGTATTGCAACAGGAACTGCATGAAGTGAGAGAAAAATTCCCAAGCTCTCTCTCAAACTCTGTGCTTGTTTATGAGATATCTCTTATCTGTCTTGGCAAGTTTTCTGTGTCAACAAAATCAAAAACAAGTGCACATAGCAGATATGCACCTGTGATATCGACATACATATAAAAACAGAGAGGCACATAAGCACAAGCACATATAATAAATGTCAATAAATGATATGGCTTACTTTGCACAAAAAGGCTTAAAACACTGGGGGAAGCACCTGCTCTTCTTATCTGGTGATAATTAGATGGAGTAAGACACAGTTAAAGACAGCTGTGGATGAAGACGCACTAGAGTCCTAAGCAAATTAAAGCAACTTCAGTCCCTTTTACTGCAGCGAGTTAACTATGCATTAAGCCTGCACATTTAAATATGTCTTTCAATATGCCTGCTCTCTCACAAGTTTATTAAAAAGTGATTGCGTTGCAATTGACTCTCTTCATAGTGATAAGAAGCTTAGGACCCAGACTTTTACAGCCAGTCAATCATGTGTTCCTCACTTTCCCCTCTGCACTGCGTATCTCTTCTTCTCCCTCTTTTTCTCTGCATGCTAGCACAGCGCAACCAGTGTAAAGGCTCATTACTACCCAACAGCTCAGGACTGCAATGTTAAAAATGAAACGCATTACTAAGTCAAGTAATACCAAATCAGCATTTGTCACCCGGTAAATTAACTGTGTGATATCAGACTTGAGGATAAAGGTGTGTTGCTTTAAAACGCACCACTCAAAATGCTGAAACTACTTAGATTACTTTATATTCTAGACAAAGCCAAGTGCCTATATCTGTTTCTGTCTACATCACAGCTGATGAAGCTGAGTGGCTCCATAAGTTCCTACTTTTGGAGCGGTGAGTGCTGCTGGAGCTGATAAGTGATGCAGGTGGTGGAGGGATGTGGACAGGGAACCACTCTGAGAATCCTGGGACTAGTGCCTCTGTCCCAGTCTTTATCTGTGAAACCTGCAGTGTGCTGTCCATGTGTCTATGGCTGAGTGTCCCTATCCATGTGAATGTATGTGTGAGTCAGTGGGTGGACTGTATCCAAGCTTAAGGCTCTGTGGAGAAGAAGGGGCTGGGACTGGAGGGTTTGTGGATATGGACCAGCTTGGCCAGACCTATTCAGAGGGAGGAAGAAAATGCTTTAAGGCATAAAGTGTGCATAAACTATAATTCTGTAGGCGAATTGCATTCTTTTTCTCCAAAGCTCTCTGTGAAAAATGGGAATCTTAAAGATCTGTCATTGCCAAAAATAGGGTATGTAAATATTTTCAAGAGCTGTGAGAGGAGAAATCTTAGAAGAAAACACAAGAATGCAGGTGACCAACTTAGAGGGGAAGTAAGAGAAACAACAACACAAGCTTTATTATAGTGTGGTTGTAGCAGCGGAAATGTTGCAGCTTTCCCATGGGAGAGAAGGAGAAAAAGTGAGCGCCTGCAAAGTTTAATAGTTTCACCACAGTGATGCCATATTGCACAGGCAGGCAGGGATCAGGGCACAGACATATGGAAGGAAGAGGAGTCCCTCAATGGGGATAGTGCGACTGATGAAATATTGCCTCCTTCTCTTATTGTGCTCCAGTCAGTTTTTCTGCAACAGTTGTGAAGGAATTGCTATCTTAAACCTAAATTAACACTATATTAAATGACTCAACTCCTCTCTTTTGTAGCACAGCAGGGTAATTTAACAGTCTGTTACACTAAAAATCTGTTTTAAGGGGATGCAAAAGGCAAGGTAGGGCACTGAGAGTGGTAATTATTATGGAGACATCTAATGTCACAATGTAAAAGCTGTTCTAATACTCCAATGTTAACAATGGCTCACATGACTAAGTATAGACACAGAGAATTATCACTTAGCCGAGCATTTTAGTGTCTTTTAGCCCATTGTTTTGTTTTTACAGCTTCTCATCGCTGTCAAAGCCTAGTTTCCAGATACAGCAAGGAGCTGTTTTCACTGGAGAAAAAAAAGCTCAGATATGCCAACTGTAGAGCAGAAAGAGAAAGTTAACAGCTAGCTACTGGACACAGTGGAGCATTTAGCAGCTAAAGAGACAAACATTTCCCTTAGCAGCTGGCAGAGACAACTAAAAGGAGAAAAACTATTGGGCTTACATATACCAAAGTGACCAGAAACATTACTGAATGAATGCTAATGTTGCTCTATATCTGCTGAATGATAATATTTCAGTATTATGCTTCAAACTTGTGCAGTCCCCAAGTCATTAAAAAATCAGTTAATCCAGGTTTAAAATTGAGTTGTATATCAAATGGTAAACAGACAGATTGGCATGAGTATTTAAACAGCTGGTGGTCAGAATTGTCTTGCAAATGAAAAGTAACAGGTTTCATGTCTGCAATAGTCAGTGTGCCCATTAATATCAATGCATCCAACTAAAGTCTGTCTACCTGCTCACTCATGCTTGCTTTCTCTGAATAAAGGTCAAGGTCACAAGCGCATTGTGACTGTGTATTATGAATATAGATCACTGATATGTTAGTTGTGGAAAGTGATGAAAAAGGCCACTGTTACAGCTCCTTTAAGACAACAGTCAAGGTGAATTTAAAATGCCCCACTGGCATGACTTCCCTGGCATGAAATGGATGCTTAACACTACATGGCTCATACTAAATATAGTAAAGTAGAGACTGGTCTATTCATGTGGACAGGCAACAAAGCAGTTCCTTCATGTGCTATTAGGTTAGTTAAATGCTAATTTCCTTAGGGTTATATTTACACGGGCTCTGTTCTCCTTGGGAGAGTCAGCTCTGCTTAGCCTTTGCTCTGTGGCAGAGGCAGGAACAGGTCTGAAATATGTATTTGTCACTAGTCTAAAAATAACCTCAGGAAAAAAAGTGCACAAGACACAAAGGCTCCATGATTTGAGAGGAGGAAAAGACATTTTCAGGCATCTTACTATTTCAGCCTCAAGAGCTGGCCAGACCCTACTGGCCCAGAGTCCTCTGATTGGTTATTAATGACATCATCCCCAGGGCCAGCCTCCCTTCCCAGCCTGACGATGTCATCAGTGCTGAAGCATCTCAGTGATGTAATGCAGGGAGGGCCATGACAAGCACTCAAGAGGCACCCCTGCTTTCTTCCCCTGCCTTCTTCTCTTTTCCCCTCCGGTTTCTTTTTTCCCCATTCCTCTCTCCATCTCCATCTTTTCATTACGCCCTTTCCGCTCATCAGCTGTATCCAGATAAAAATCCCCTCCCACCTGTTTATTAGAACTCAAATACAGGGCGCAGAGATTCACGGTTAAGCCCAGAGCTATTAAGGGCTCTTAAATGGCTCCTAAAAAGACTAGAAGAAATGACAGAAGGAGAACATTTATGTTTCCTAATCCTGTCTGTGTCCTGCAGCTGTAATTAAAATATAGATCAGAGATCATGCCCATTTTTCCCACAGGGTGTGTCAGAAAAGACATGAAAATCGAGGTGGGCATGACGTCATTAAATTTTAGTTAAAACTGCTCTTGATAAAGAGCACACACTATTCTTACATACAAACACGGAGCGTGATAGGATAACGTCCACCACAGATACAACCTCTAAGTCATCAAAAGTGGTGCATAAGTATTCACGCAAATGTGTTGTCAAACATCTGTGTGTTATGTCAGTTTGTTCCCATTTGATTTATTCTGACCATTTCATCTTTTTTTGGCCAGGCCTTCACATCTGTTTTTTAATCACAGTTTTTGTGAGTCTGTGTGTGTGTGTGTGTACATACGCGTCCTGGGCAAACATCCAGAGCTCAAGCGGATTATGAAGGACTTCCACCCGATCAAAGCAGCACAGAATCCAGCTACTGGGACATACTGTAACACATAACCCTTGGAAATTATAATGTATATGCTGCAAACCACTTTGTATCTCACCAACTGCAATGCAGTTATAGACTTAAAAGGAAATGCTCAAGATTTTTTCTTTGTATGTCTTTCTTTCATATCGCCTAGACAATTTCTTGTGAGAGAAAAACCTCTCTAAGCTGGAAAACTATGTACACAATCAAACTAGTGCTGTTATCAAGGTGAAGTATGCAGCTGTCTACAGAAAACTGTACTGCTTAGTAGTCCAAAAGAGTAACATATTGGTTGTAGCTTTTTCCCTGGTGATATGGATACACCATAAAACAAAATGAATCTTGGATCTTCAAACATAACTCACTATGCTCACATGCCAGTCAAAAAGAGAAAAATTATGTATATACCACAATGAGTTTACAGAATGAACACAAGAATGTGGGTCTGTGGTATAGCAACTTCATTTCGAGACTGTCTCAAAAACGACCATAGGTCATCTGTACAAGCAGCTTAAATCAACTACTGATGATGTTTTTCTTGTTAGGTGACCCCTGTATTACATAGTACTTGTGGTGTAAATAAGGGTCAGGTGACAGGTCATATAATGAGCTACAAAGTCTGCATTAGGTAAAGTTAGGTGGATGAGTAACCAACATGTTTTTTTATCCATTTATCCATGACCATTCCACAACCTTTAACCTCGTGTTTATTATTGTAACTATGACAATTGAGGTCCTCTGACCTTAACGGCACTCATGTTAACCCAAAACCCAAGAACTTAACAAGGTTCTCTTTGTGCCATAAATCCAACCAAACTGTGAGGGTTCCATAACCTTAACCAACATCTATTATTGTTACCATGACAATGAAGGTTCATACGCTGTCATTGGTATTCTGGTTGTATCCAAGGGTAGGGACAAGTTTAATTATATGGTCGCTTAGGTTGGAGAACTTGTTCTTTCCACTCAGTATTGTTGTTTTTAGTAAAATATGTTCAATGAATGATGCATCACTCCTTGGTCTTAAAGTTGTCCCAATCAATATTTTATAGAACACCGGATGGAGGACTGAAAGGTACTGTTGTTGTGACAAATCCAGAGAATTATCACCCTACTATCCAATTCCTTTCCACTCTGTGGAATATTTAGCCCCTTTTCAGCTTGTGGTTTTGGTTTATATTAAAGCACCTTTACTGTTTGTCTTGAAGTCTCTGTTTGTCAAATCCCAGTTCATAAACCCACTGTCCACCACCCACCCAGCACCAAACCCATCAGCAATTCAGACACCGTGCTAGAAAGGTAGCAATTATTGGTGAAAAGCTCAATATTTCCTCAGGAGTTGCGGACACCAAAACGCTAAAAGAGAATGATTATTGGATTTACATTTTGTAAGGTGGGAAGAAAAATAGTTAACAAAATGAATGCTACTGTTCTTGTGTCTTCTGGGCTTGTAAACAACTGTCAAACTGTTAAAACATTCACTATATCAACTTTGTAAGTGATCTCAATGTTGCTTACAGTTTGTTGTATGTCTTCAAATGGCTAAAGGTTTAATTAAATTTTGATGGGCAATTTGGCATACTTTGGACATAGTCCATACAAGACAAGTGCACTTAAAAATAATACATAGACCATGGATGAAAACAGTCCTTAGTTACAGCAATCCTGTTTCTTCAGTGTTGCACCGTACCCACACACATCTGCAGAGAAACAAGCTCTGAATTCTTTCACACAATTAGTTGGTCGACCCCACTAGCCCGCTGATGTACCAAGTAAGCACATGCATTATGGATGCATCTCCAGTAAAATTCAGATTGATAGTGACCGTACTCAAGTCATTCCTCCAGCTCACAGAGAGTCCTCCCACATCAAACTGTCTGAGCTTGGACTGAGAGACCAAATGGATGTGTGTGTCTGACTCTAATAATAAAAGGGCCTCCTCAACCATGGCTGGGAGCTGTCATACTCAGATACTGAGCAGAATTTCATAAATTAACAGGAAGCCTTAAATCAAGTCTAATATGAATTGATATTTCAAGATGTGAACAAGGCATGCATGGCACAGCCCTCCTTTGAAAGGCTTGTTATGTGAGTAGGAGCTCACTGAGCAGATTATTACAACGCGCCACATTTCAACACAGGCTGCATCGCGGCACACATATGCAGATAGTTTGACATGCACCTATCTTTCCCCTTGGCTTCATTATGTACGTAGTGAGATGGTTATTTTGTAATGCCTCTTGTGGCTGACCACTGTCATCCACCACCCAATGGCTTTTAGCATGTGCCTAGGGCAGCCCACTGGTCTCCAGCTAACCTTGAAAGATCTTGGAGAGCTGAAATGAAGCTGCATTGTTGTGCTAATGTCGGGGAGGATATACACCTGTGAAAGGAAACCTGACGGAAGGAACCAAATAAAGTATAAGAAAAGGTGACAGCGTTAACAAGGGATCGAACTGTGTGTGTTGGGTATTTGGGTGAATGTGTGTGTTAAGGGCTCTTCCTGCCATTGCAAAACCATTGGAAATTTTCTAGAACTGGGGAATGTAGGTCTTGAATGTTAGGTAGAAGCAGAGAGGGATCTTGGGGAATGGAAAATCCAGCAAAACCACCACGAAACATTACAGTTTTCCCTATTTTATGGGGAATGTACTGAGAATAGTAAACCATATGACTGTTCATAATATAGATATTATCTGTAAAGATAAGCTTTAAAATATAGAGTTTTCTCATCAAGTTCAGGAAGGGAGCTTTGCCAAAACTGCGAGAACCCCAGCACATCATGTTAAATGGAAAATATTCCAACACATATTACATTTTTTGCCATAAAGACTATTTCCACTATTTTCACACTGGAGACATACTTTAGCTTTTATTAACACTCCTCGGCAATGCCACAATAGAAATCATTCAGATACTGAGGTGGAGCAAAAAAAGTAAAAGCCTTATCTGTTACTGAAAAATGTCAGGTTTTATAAGATGGCTTTCTCATTACTTGATGGGAGCATTAGCTAGAGAGTTCAGCCACTGGAACAGGAGAGTGCAGTTCAACAAAGATTCAGAGGTAAGAAGGCTTAAAAAAATATTCTCCAAAGTCAAAACTGTTGATAGATAATTCCATGTATTAGGACAAACAGAGAGTTTGGATTCATGAGTTCACAAAACCATGACTGTTCACAATTAAATTATATGGTAATCCATCCAACAGTTTCTCGTACCTCATTCCAAACACACACAAATGTCAACCTGTTGGTGCCATTGCAGAAAAACATCAGATCACCAAAGTCAGGATTCATCCTTACAACTATGGAAATTCAGAAAATTAAATTAAACTCAAGGTATGACTAGAAACTAAATATTTCATCTCAGTGTCATGTAAGACATGACCTAAAATCTGAATTTATCTTTCTGACAACAAGACCGTCCAGGACAAAAATTTTGCCATAACCATCGTGTTGTTGGAGATATTTTCAGTCTTATTTCAGACCAACTGAATGACAGACTTAAAATTTCTTAGAAACCACTATTCCAGCCACAAAATTTTGCTGTCACCAAATGCTGAGTCACATGTGGCAAAAATTCATCCTCAACTGCAATATTATGGATTTGTGTTAAGATCGGTCACAGTTGTATAATCCTACTACTACTAAATAAAGTCCTCAGAGCATACAGGCTTGATTCGAAGGACTTCCACCTATCCACACAGTGCAAATATAGCATCCTGTCTCTCTGTGTATCTGTCATTATTTAGCCTGAAATGTTTTATATGACACTAATAAACTGTTTCGGTGTTGCCTTTTTCCAGTGTTTACATGGTCCCATCTACTTATCAACAGAGCAGGAAGGAGTTCTCCAAACAGACATGTAGAGATAGACAGGTTTCTCAAAACTTCCAACCCCAGAGCTCACAGGTAGCTGCTTTTCCCAGAATATTCGGTTTAATAAAAACATCCTCTGTGTGTCACAGGATTTGTGGAATATTGCAAATGGGAGTTGTGGCTAAATGAGAGGAATTGAGTTTGTCATGGTGAGGGGGGGGACTTATGGAATGCGCCACCATAATGAGTCATTAGCAAGCTGGGGTCAGTTTGGTCGACAGAAACATAAGAAATAACATCTGAGGAAAAGGCAGGGACACAGCAGGTTGTTAAATAGGGCTCAGGACAACAGAAGTCTCATCCATATTTATTGGGATTAGGCAGCTTTAATACTCAACCAGACTTTTCACCAACAGCTGCTTTTTATGGGGACAGAAACCCTCAGTGCTTTTACACGCTTTCAAAGACCGAGAATTACGCAAGCAATTACAGTTTACAGGCTCGATTACAAGGGTATTTGTAGGTTGCCACTCAGAGTCAAATTATAATTATCAGTGCATATCATCTTCCCTGTGACATCAGTCTCGCCTTACCCTTTCTCTCGACACTGGCTTGAGGGCATGAGATTGTTGCCAGATCGATGTTGGTGCTCAAAACACATTGTTTCCGTTTATGTGTACAAGCACAATTCATCAATGGGACAAAAACAGCCCCTGGTATATTTCCTGTCTGTTATAGAGGCACCACGTCAAACCAAATGCCCAAAGGAGTGGAATGGATGGGAGAGGCAGAGGGATGTTTACATTAGAGGGAAAGAGCTCGGGGGTTAATAGTGACTCAAGGAGCATCAGTGGCAGTGTTCGTTTGAGCCTCTCCCCGCCTCCTGCCTGAGCCTGTGGGTGGAGGACATTAGTCTTAACCCCTTCTTTCATCATCATTGCCAAGGAAAGAGGAGATGGTCAAACAAATGTGACTTCACTGAAAGGTGGAGCCACTCAAGTATGTGCAGCCACAAACATCAAGAGGAGTAAAGAGGAGGATGACATAGTGTTTTTTAAACTTTAACGTCATCTAAATAGATGGTTTACAAGAATGGGGAACACTTATATCCTGAATTTTAAAAAGTGTATACTATGTGCTCAGTTACACAGCCACTGGGGCTTACTCTTATCTGGCTATTTTGTTAACCCACAGTGACTTTTTCCCAACATGTTTCATGGTGGACCCACATGTACCTAATTTTATGTCTTGGCAATTTTAATAGTCTTCACCGAAGCATCCGACATCATGACAGGAAGTATTAGATTTTCCTTCAGGATAACTTGTCGCAGCAAAAGCCGACAGCAACAACTGCAGCAACGCACTGCAGCAAAACATAAGCCTCTTCCATCGCCCAGCAGCACAACAATAAAAGGACAACAACATCAGGGAACATCACAATGTCACTTTGTGGTAGAACTCTGCAGACAAACATATTTTTGCATCTCATGGTTTTTTATTTGTATAAACTTTTCTGTTTAGATTTCTTCTGGTGTTGCACTGGATTTCTCAGACCACTATGAATATCAAAATAAAGAGGCATGGGAAAAAGGGGAAAAAACTGAGAAGACTGACACTAATGAATTATTATTAGCTGAACTGCAAAATCACTGCTCATTAAATCATTTTCGTTAGTTCGTCACATTTGTCCGTACAAGTCATTAAATGTTGCTTATTAGCTGCTGGATAGAAAGTCATTTCAATACGTATCCAAAAGGAACACAAAAAGTCTGTGTTCGTAATAGAAATGGCTTATCTTCTGCTCCTTTAAAACTGGGCTGTGGTAAAAGATAAGGTGTTATATACAGTACTTTTCTTACTCCATTGACAGAAATAAAAGGTTTTCAAGAGTTAACCTTCATCTGTTCCCTCAGAAAATTATTTGTCTTCAAATGAGGTCGACTTTACAACGGTAGAAGTCAATTAATGTGGTAGAGATTGCCCGATTACATTCCTTGCTAATATTCCCACCTCTATTAGACTCAAGTTACTTCTTGGCCATAAGGACAGTTTCTGGACCTGTTGCTGAATGATAGAAAATCTTCCTGAGTGACTAGAGATCAGCTATTTGCAGCTAATTAAGAATATAATTTGCCTCAGGCAAAATCTCAAAGTTTATTGAACAAAACAAAGCAAATGATACCAGCGGTGGCACTTATCAACCCTTGACCCCTGTGAGGGAAGTCAGATTTATGTAAACCTTAAACCAAGACGTAGTTGGGGTGAACTTGGTTTTCAACCATAAAATGAGTAATGGTTTCATTCTAATGGGTCAGTTCATCCAAATTGAGGGAAAAAAAAAAATCACTGATTTGAAAGTTCATTACTGGCTTTGGAAATAATAGTTTTAAAAATCTTAGCACAAGGTCCACTTGCTGGAAATTCTCAAGAGCTTTTCAATCACATCTCATGGCCTTTACAACTGTCAACATCTCTTTCCTGACACAGTGTTGTTGTTGCTCTGGATAATTCAATACACACACATAACATAACAATTTATATTGAACCGCTTTTGTTCTGAAAAATAGCAGTCAGGACACATATTGACAATGAGGTTTTTCAGTGTAGTTCGGTGAACGGAGTCTTCAGCATTGTTTCCAAGTCAAAAGCAAAACATATATTAGCAACATTGTATCTCTCTGTCTGTCTCTTTATCTCTTTCTGTATCTATTTTTTTAGCCACGCTAGAGCCTATGACGCGTGGGAATGTTTTTGTAGAATTGCCATAACTCAACCACCAACAGAAGCTGAAATGAAAGTTTCAATGAGGTTTGATCAAACCCAGCTCAGAATGAGACGTGGCGCAAGTTGGCTCGGCGCCCAATGTGAGGGATGACAGTGCACAGCTCGCTGGAGTGAACACCTGGTCAGGCCCTCCCCTGCCCCTCCCCTTGGCTTCAGAGCTACGGCCACATGCCACTGGCCCAGGTGGGTAGCCCACCGAGCTCAATGTCCCGTGGCAGCCATCAAACTCCACAGCCTCAGATTTTCACTGGCCATCATTAATATGGCCCAGGTTAGAGCTTGATTCTGCAACAGATCCAGATAGGATCTGTTATGTCTGGATACTGATGCAACAGAGTATTCCAGCCAGGTAATCAAATGGTCACAGACGAACCCTTAGCGGCCTCCCTAATGATATCAAGACGTAAATGGAGGCATATGGTCAGGAGCTACTGTGGTGCCTTTGTTTGTAAAACATCTGCCAAAATCACTGGAGCCCTCATATGCTAGCACTTTAGACAACAAGTCATTGAATTAAACTGGCAGTCAAAAGCACCGCTTTACAGTTAATGCTTCCTCTGGTCTGTGAGAAACCGACAACTTGCTACATCAGGCAGAGAGTTAACGGAGAAAACTTCAGAGAGACAGTCTGTCAAAGGGCCGAACGAAAGGATGAAGGATGAGGTTGAAGCTGCAAAGGATGCAAGGGTGCAAACTCATTTGTCTTTTCTGGTGAGACGCCCTTTCGGACCAGTTTACCTTCCCTCCCAGTGGGGAACTGAAGTTGATATACTACTCCATTGAAAAGACACAACAAATCACAGCCATCAATCGAACACCTGAATGGTAAAACAAATTGGGTTTTTGGAAACTTTCGTGACCAGTATTAGTCCAGACTTAAACGCAAAACAAATTGCTATTGGTGTGCTGCCTAAGGATGAGATACTTATTTTGTATCAGGTAAAAAAAAAAAAAAAAAAACCACTTAACACAGAAAGCTAACAAGTTGTTCTGAGGGTGGGGTTATGCTCAAGTGATTATGTTTGGTATTTCAAACCAAGTTTGACATTAAGTGAGATTCATATTACTACATATTCACTTTGCTGCGAATAGCTGTGAAATTAACTTAATTTTTTCCGTTCGCC
>BRZM01003517.1:48353-129517 GCA_033238685.1 Lates japonicus
TATACATTCCTCCCTGGTGGTCCATAATGTACAGCTGGACAGACCAGGTCACAACAACACAGGTCGACTGAAGGGGCTGTTTCATCATAGACGCAGCAGGCATCAAACACACACCAATAACTCCTATTTCATCTGGCCATGCTGAGACATGAACCCAAAAGAAGGTTTGAAACACCCAAATACAAGTAAAGAGTTGGCACAATAAACTACAGCTCTCATACACACAAATGTGCATAAGAACTGGTGCCCACAAACACATACATGTCTGTGTATCATTATCTAAGTTACAAGCAGTTATGCTGTGGTTAGGGAGTAACATAGGCCTTATAATAAAACACAATTTCCTACTGACTTGTGAAAAAGAAATACAGGTGACAGTTCAAACAGAGGACAGCAGACAAAAGCCATGTTTTAATTCATCCTATATAACAAACTGAAACATCAAAAATATCAGTGTTGTTGCTTTATTTTATCTGTGGCTCAAAAATTATCATCAGCAAAATAAGTATTATGAATCAACACAGAAGATTATTAAAAGTTTTTTGACAGCTACAATCTTTAAGTATAGCATCTGACTAACAGAGTGATTGAACTAGAGAAGAAGAATGAGAAGGACCTGCTGACCTTGCCAAAAGGTCTGATGATTGTTGCCCCCTCTTTAGACTCCCAGGCTTGGCTATTAAATTTACACAACTGCTGGCCTTTGCAGTGGTTCCTGACAGCCAAGTCCACATCTGTGGTGTTTAGCTTCATACATAACAGACAGGCAGCACATCATAATTTTGATCGCTAAATACTTGAGTCTTGGTTACTACAGCAGCCAAAGAGCTCTGATAAGCTAAACTGAAAGGTATGTTAAGATGAGAAGGGCTAGGAGACAGTGTGACAAAATCACCACACTATCAATCATCATTTTTCTTACTGGCAATAGTTCTGCAATAGAAATAAGAAAGAACCAGATTTCCATAAACCCTTATTCATTGACCACAACATAAAAATGGCTCGGCTTTAAATGTAGGTGGCTCCAATATAATAGAAAAGGCTTTAATTAAAAAATTCTTTTGTCTTCAGATTACAGTTTGGATCAAAGGATCAACGCCTTGCTGATGCTAGCATTTCCAGCACCACACTTATTAAGGTGTTGGTATTTCATAGACTTTGCAAGGGAGTAGTGGATTAGCCTAATCCTGACCTGAAAAATTTTCAGGAAGTGCCAAAAGAATTCTACTGCACACAAGGTCGCCTATATTCATTTCCTCATTCTCACATAGGGAATGTTGTTGATAAAGTTTTTATAAGACGTTTGCTGATAAAGCAATAGGGTCGCTGCTTATTCTGCCACCCGCTCTTTTCTCTCTTCATCATCAAAATGAACTCACACCAGTTGAATGGATAATTGCCAAGCTAGTGACTGCAGCTTTAGCTGCGTTTTTCTAATCAGCTGTGGAAGAAAGCAGCTGCTAAAACGTGCTATAGGGTCATCACTAAGCCTCTCAGCTTTCTGGATGTATGCTTTCCTCCCACAGGCCCTCACTGTGACCGCACTCCAATCAGTGGCGCTCCCCATCCACGGCAACACCTACATGTATCTGTGCACTAAACCTCCCATTTATCACATTGACAGGAGTGGCTTGTGGTTGGTTGACTGGGAGTGGATTCTTAATCCCATCCACAAGCTCAGTTATCAAATTAGATACTGAAGCAAAATGTTTGGAATGTTAAATGAGTGGTGTCAGATGGCTTGTTTTTAGCTAAGTGATATAAATTATTTGTAATCAGCAGGGCTTAATATCAAAATACAGTATGTTGTTGAGAAAATTTGTTCAGGCATGTGCGTATACGTTTGGTTTCTTAGGCTACCACTATCAGTTATCTTGAAATATCTGTCTCAGGCGCCTTCGCTGGTATAGATCGTGCATCTAAGCAACACATGTTCTCCACAAAATATTATTGATGCAAAACAACATATGGACCAAGCTCACACAAGAATGTTAACACACAAACACACACATCCAGGCAGCTGCTGCAGTGTTATACTAATTATGCACACCTCAATCTAATTAGTCTCAAACATTTTGAAAATATCCTCATTTGCTTTCTTGCTGGAAAGTCTGGTGGTCACTATGAGGCTGTTAGGGCAGCCAGCAGAGATCTCTACAGTCTCTGCTCCCTGCCAAGAAATAGGTCCAAGACATAACTTGTAAGAGCCGCCAAACCACAAATTGGTGTTTTCATATAGGTTTTTACATGGATTTAAAAAAACAAGATGTAAATATGTTCATTAGTGAGTTTTTAAAGATGTTTATGTAAGTTTTTGCTATCATGGTGGAAGGTAAATGCCAATGTTAACTCGTTTTGTTTATTTCTATCACGCTTCTTCTGGTTGAAGTTAGCATATAAGAAGCTAGCTCCAGACCGTCTAACTTTCATAATACCACTATGTGATAGTGAGTCACTGTAGTGTCCAGTCTGCCCATGGTCCACAAAATGAGGATGAAGAACTAGCACTGCCTAGAGGGTGTATTCTACGCCTTGTATTATAAATGCTACAATGGCTGAAGCTGTTAAACCTTGGGTATGTTTGCAGATGGATTTTGTTAACAGATTTTTGTTTCAGTCTCTGTTAAACCCTGGTTAACCTGGCTAGTTGCTTCATATGTAATGGACAGATATGAAAGTGTTATCAATTGCAAGACAGTGAATAATCATACTCTCCCAAAATTTCATTCTTCTGTGTTTGTCCTTCACAATGATAAACAATGAGGACTGCAGACACAGGAGTTTTTGTTAAAGTTTAGTGTATGTTTGTTCAGGTACCTCTGTGGCAGTGATCCGCATCTTTTGATTGATTTAAAGTCATTAAAATCACAGTTGGTGAATAAAAGACCTGAGTATCGCTCAGCATGGAGTTTAAAGATGTTTCTAGATAAGTTTGCACTATCAGGTACCCACACACACATGCACACAGACACATACTTAATATTAAGTATCAGCACAACCTTACACATAAACACTGACTCATTTTTCTCCCCCACATACCTATTTGATATTTTCCTTGAACATGACCCTGCAACATCAAAGAGAGGCTATTTGACTCTCACTCATCTGTGTCCAAATCAGTTTTTTGTTCCTGTTACTCCTTTAAAAAACACAGTGTCATCGGGGCTGGCAACATGCATCATTAGGTGCTTGTGAACGATGCAGAGAATGTTATTGCACCCGTATCCCAACAGCACACAGTGAACACAGCCAGACTGTCTCTAATCACCAATAAAGAAGCACAGAAATTTCAAGACCTGGCTTGCTCAGGGCGGATGAATGACAACTTTGAGGAGAGCTGTGCACCTGGGAGTCATCATTTAACAGTGTACACCTCTACTTGTGTATTATCAGGCGCTAGATCCCTCCCAGACTTAAGATGACACAACAAGACAGAAGTTTCTGTTTACTCCTGATTCCACAGCGACTAAAGAGCAGCAGTGGAATGACAATGCTGTGGTGTCTACAGGCGCTAAGAGGAGCTCCAGCCTCAAGGCAGCAGCCAATAAGCAGCTTTAGGTGCTGAGGTTCATGTCACTTGTTGCTGGTGAACAGGTGAACTTCATTATCTCCCTCATTGTTCACGTTAGAGGTCTACAGCATTTTGAGAAAAACTATGATACTTCCATCACGTCCTCTTCAGGAGGAAACACATAAGGGGGAATCAATGAGAAAAAAACAGAATTTAAAAAAAAAAAGAGAAAACATCTGGTTTCCTCTCCACATATCATGGCATCCGCTGCTGGAGACAAAGTTAGGAGAGGATGGATAATTCATTAGTACATAAGGGTTTTGGGATGCAAAGCCATTCAGCGGAGCAGAGAGGATGGCCTCAGCCCAGGAGTAATTCTAGCCACAGATGCCATCAACTGTACAATATATTTGCACTCTTATTTATGAAATCTCTATGCAAGTACATATTTTTTGGTCTTCTCCCTTGGCTCCACTTCTCAAGTACGACCTTTATGTTAGCTCTCCTTTCTCTGAAATCTTGATAAAAGAACTAAAATGTCAGAAGTCAGAAGTAGTATACAGTATTTTTCAATACTGGGCCAAGAGGAAATTACTTTCCACTTTCTTGAGTTTGTAACATTAGAGTTGGATCTACGAATAAAAGCGACTGGAAGGATATGAAAAGGTCAAGCAGGAAAGCAGATGGAAATGTAGAGTGCTGGAATTAAATACACACTAATATATTTTAAAGATGGTCCAGCAGTATATATTTCAGAAACAAGCATAGAGTGTTTTGGTTGAATTTTCCTGATGAAATTACCTTTCAGCACAATGGATAGTCTCAATAAAATCTAATGCCTTGGACAAAATACAGTACAATAATGAATCAACATTTCAGTAAATACATATAAAATGAAAGAACATGTAGAATTAAGAATATACTTTCAACTAGGCCTCAGCCTTACTGTCTGTGGTTTCCAAAGTATCCTCACAACTTAAGCAACAAAAAACAAAATGGATATCACCTCAAGGTTATTGCCTTTTTATCAGAGGTAGCGTCCCAAGTTAAAGCTAGAAAACAACAGCACATTACTCTTGGGCAGAGGCCCTACGTACCCTTAAATCTGCATGTTTTACGCACTCCTAGAAAGCGAACTTAAGAGCCCTTAGGGGACAGGCTTTAATCCGCTGTGAAAACAGCCATTTATATCTCGGGGCTTGGGCTATTTCACCAGGATCATCTCAATGCCTATCCAATGCATGATCAACGCCGTCAGTGGGACAGAAAGCCACCACTAGACATGACATTTGACACCTCCTCTGGGGGACAGCAACTCAGTAAAGATGACATTAATAGTAGAGGCTGAACTATCTATAGAAAATGTGTCGCACTTAGAAATTAAAGACCATGCTTTATTCACTTACCTTCCACGTCTATTTGATTTGCTTTCTCAGAAGGGTATAAAGCTGTAGAACCAGCATCCGCCCTAGTTTCCACAAGCTTGACACTGGTACAGACACCATCTGCATTCCTGAGCTGGTACAGAGCACATTTCTGTGATTATCAATTCCAACACAGCATTCCATCTCCCCTGGGCCATCACATGGGATGGGTATCATAGCATGCAGCCAAGTTTATTGTGTTTGTCTGGACATTCCCCAATAAAGAAACGCACAGTAAATTGGGTACAACAGTAGCTTTAACCAAGGCAAAGTAGAGCTCATCAGAATGAGTGTTAATAGGCTAATGGAGTCAAGGGCGCTGTAGTCTCTTGTTTATGATGACAGATTGTTCATTGGTTAGTTTGTTTTGACCCTTTTTATTGGATGGCGCTTTATGATGTTTGTAAGACAAGTTTACTTGGGCAGGAAACAAATAACATACAGTGTTTTACAACCTCTCATTAAAGTAAGGTCAGGCAAGGTATTGCATTTGAATATGCAAATATTTTGTTTTCAATATACAGGACACCATCCAGCGGTCTTAATTTGGATCTGCAACTTTTCACACACATTTCACATAGCGAAACTCTCGGCATTGCGAAACAAGCTGTTTCATCTGGTTGTTGGTGTTAGGCAGTGAAAATGTTATTATCTCATCATAACATGCTGCGCAAAACATCTCTTATTTGCAAACTGGTGATGAAGTGCGGCATGGAAATTGTTACTGGGCAGGTGTGACCTAACACACCCAATCAACAATACTACTCAATACCACACGAGTAATATTTGGAATGTAGGGAATACCACAGTAATGCTGCAGGAGTTTAGTGTTTAAATAAGATATGAAAACATCATCTAATTATTACATGTTGTCAACATCTTTATTCTTTAAGTTAATTATGTATATTAAGTGGTACTCTCCTGTTTGAAGATAAAAATTAGGTTATAGTTTTTCCCTATTTCCTATTAGTTTCTATTTCCTTTTTCTACTGTAATCATTAAAATTAGTTGAGCTAGTTGGTTAGCATTCTAATATCGGCAGAAGACAGAATAGAAGCAAAACAGATTAACACTGCTTTCTTTCCCACCACTGGAGGCGTGGCCGCTTCATCCCTGATGATCGTGAGCTAGAAGCAGATAGCTCGTCTGAAGAAAGCGCTGCGAATGGCAAATTTTGGACTCCTGAGTCTGTTTAATGAACTTGGATTCTTAGACAAAGAGACATGACAGTTAGAGTTTATACAGGAAAGACTCATGGAATGAGCAACAGTGATAACAACATCAGAGTTTCTTGACTGAGACAAACGTGATGTTGAAGCTATTGTTTCCTTATGAGATCAATTAAGTGATTGAGCTAGATGTGAAATGCTCAACCTCTCCTCACTTGGGAATTGCAGCAGACTGATGAGAACAGAAAGGGCTATATCTTGTTCAGCCATCCAATCAGGGCTGCATATCCCTCTCAGACACTGTTGACATAATCTTCAAATACTGTTGGAAACTTGGGATAGCCAGACATTGTGGCTACAGAGAGCAGCTACCTGGATGTAAACTTCTCACTGAAGAGACCATATCACTGTTTTTCTCACTGAATGCAGCTCTCAGATGACCAAAGCAAAATTCTGGGACCAAGACTGATTACAAGAATCTACAAGTAGTGAAAATGGCAACACCTGTGATTCTATTGGTAATGTAAACCTGAAGATATCTACAGCTAGGTTCCAAGGGTATCAGTGGTGAGAACCAGGAGAGGCTATTTCTGCCTCTCTTGCCTTTAGGAAGCATGACTCTCAAACTCCACTGGTGAAGAAGTAAAGTAGCTAGAGTCAAAATGGCAGAGTAGAACATGGGTGAAACTGATCAGGAAACAAGGGAGAATCGCCTTTCTTCAGGTAATCCAGAATACAGTCTGCCTTAGATGAATCCTAAAACTAGAACTGGCACATACATACAGTGTATAGTTCCATATAGTCCCTGATACATAATCATGTACTCCTGAATTTGGCCTTGTCTTCAAAACCACATCCACACTAAAAGCATAAAATACATACACAATGCCTGAAATCATCTTTCTTTTGATCCAAGTTGATAGCTAATAGAGCTTCCCTCTTTAATGAACAAAACTACTCATATCTGTATTCCATCTCAGTGATACCAAGATGTTAGCTATTATAGCAGTGAAATGGGTAAGCGTGATGGATGGAGGCTATTGTTCTCTGCATGATCATTTATATCTCACATTTCTAGTATAAGGAATGAATGGTATTAAATCAAAGCAATGCTTGTGGGTTTGTGCAGGATTATGGCAGTATATATTGTGTTTTCTTTGCGAGTGTACATCAGGATAGAAGGAGAGACTGAAACTTGGCCCACCCTCACTTGCCTCTGGACAGCAGAAGAAAAGGATCATTCAAGTCAGAAATGTGTGGTTTTCAGAGCTGCCGTTCTGTCCTTCCACACCGACCCAACATGCCTGCATACAGCCTGGAGCTTAACTTCGCACAGCATCAGCACTTCGCCCCGCCATCACGCATACTGATTAGCTGTGACAAAACACAAAAACGCATCAAACTGCCGGAACAGCTGCCACCATAGATAGGAATATATGACTGGAAACCGCCTTTGTCGCACGTCAACACAACCAGGCGCACTGTAGATGCACCTCTGGGAGGCTTTGCAGCAAACTGGCAATTTTCATTGCGATCCTTGCTCACGTGTCCTGTCCCATCAACCTGTCACCATGGAGTAGGCTCTCAGCTTCTGTGTCTCATGCTGTAGGTGCACACACTGCAGCACATAGCAGCAGAGGCAGAGCTGGCCCCAACACTGTCACACCTCATTACATGATCAGGCCTTGCGTCTTTAAACAGTTACCCTGAGCAATATTAGAAAACACAAAAGCCCTGAACTGTCTGCTCTATTTAATGTCCATTAATACATGCTTAAAGGCTGTGGGATGCAGTGAGAAACACATCTCAGAACGGTATCACTTAAAATTAAAGTGGCCACTCACTGGAAGAGACCTGGGAGAAAAGTTAGCAGCAGCACAAGGGCCAGCTGCCACTTCAAGTGTATCAAGTGGGGACTGAATGGGATCGTACCACTAGGCGTATGCAGGATCTCAGGTTGAGGTCAGCACAGCCTCCACAGGCAGCCAGTCACGCATGAGGCACTAAGTATAGCCAGCTACATACAGTGCGTTATGAGAGTATATGTACAAAAACAGACTATCACATTTTTCTCAAGAGATAAGACATTGGAACTCTACATGACAAATAATTTAACCTAAAAAATACCATGAAAAGGAAAAATCCCTAGCTGCTTAAATGTAGTTTTTTCTCAATGAATTTTTCTTCATTGTATCCTCAGTTATCGGCTGAAACTACATTTAAGCAGCTAGGATTTTTTCCTTTCATGGTATTTTTTTAGGTTAAATTATTTTGTCATGTAGAGAAGTCTAATCGTGTATTGTAAGGAATATGGTGCACAACTGTTTTCCATTGCTTAAGACAGCCGAGATTCAATGTGCAAGTACTTACAACATTTTGGCTACAATAAGCCATACATGAGAGAAAAGGTAAGAAAAAAACTATATATTCCAATGGGAGTTCCTATTTGAAAGTAGCTGTTCTGTTTCCTACTGTTAGACTACAGAACTATACTGATAATCTTGACAGTTAAAGACAAGCTTGACAAGACTGAAATAAGCCAAAGACAGTTTTCCATCTTTTTCCCTGCGGAGTGTCTCGTAAAACCAAGGTCAGCAAAGATTAAGCAGCTCAATAATTTTCCTTACTATGAAATTTGGGACTTCCTTTGTGATCACTCGGAGGAAGGTCTGCGAACTGCACCCGGTGTCCCGACATGTCCGGTTCCACTTTCTCAGGTCAAGCCACACGACCACCGACTGTGTTTTCTGATCTCCGGGGATGTTTCAAAGTATCCGGTAACTTCCGAGCACCGGTGGGATGAACTGGCGTCGAGGTGACCGCGTCCCCCCCTCCCCCGTCTCCGTTTGGGCGCGTGGGAATCCTTCACAGACACACTACACTATAAGCACACCGGTGGTGGGCAGCGTCTGTCATTGACTTTCCCTCTGCTCCCTCTGTGTCTCTGTGTGCTGCTGACTGTGTGCCAGTACTGCGGTGAAGCAGCCCGTTCAGACCACTCTCACCTGCCCCCTGCCTAACACTTTCTGTTCCATATGAAGACACACTGGAGCGGGGAGAGGTACTTTCCCTCCTCCCCCATTAAAAAAGATACAAACTTTTTTTTCCTCCCTAATGTCCACATGACTGCAGGGTTACGTCATCATTGTAAAGCTTTCAGGGAAAAATATTCATAATAACTCCATCATAAAGTTTAAGTAGGAAACTGCACAAATGTCCTGATGAAAGACCACGTGGAGCATAAATTATCCAGCTGCCTAAATCAGGACACTGAAGTTAAGTTGTCAGCATGTAGTCTCATAAAATCTCGGTTGGGCAATCTACTAAATAATAAATTCAGTCTCTCTGAAACAGTATTTCACTATTTCCTGCATCATCTATTACTAATCCTGAAACACCTCACGTCTAGGTTTTAGACGTCAGAGCACTATGCGGCCCATTTAACTCAGTGCAGTGGGTCCCATAATCCCACACTGTCATCAGTTTGAAAAAAGAAATACACATTCCTTTAATAATACAGTAACTTTGTCCAAGAGTATATGGGGGACTACAATGCCACCTAATGGAAGAAATTTGAAAAACACTTCATCCTGGTACACGTTTTTAAATATGTCCTTCATTCTTGTGAAATTAAACAACATAACAACCTGTGATGAGGGGTCACGTGAAGATACTGTTCGTATAAATGGGTCTGAAGCTAAAAAGGTTCGGAACTGCAAATGTAAAAACAGAGCTGAATCATTTAGATTAGTCATGCTAGTAGAGAATCGCACTGATTTGTACTGGTGGTCAAAATGTTTCCAGCATCTGCATTAGACAGCTGTATTTGTTCCTAAATATAATTTGAATGCTTGACTGTTGTTCCTCTTGCTCTTTGCTGCTTGTTCATTTTAAGAAAGTTGACTTGATCTCTCACAAACTTTTTGATCATAACAACAATTAACTCTTGACCCATAATGTTTTAATTACACCACTATTATGTACATGCTCAGATATTATCCAGGCCCAAGGCAGATGTCAAATGCAGATGTGAAATTGTGTTGTGTCCTTGTCCCAAATCAGAGGGACAAAATTCACTCTTAATGCAGCTGTCTCACATTTAAGTATGAGTAAGCTGGTTGTGAACAATGGGTTTTTTTTCCCTCCCCATTAATTTAATTAAAGACAGAAACCAAGCTGAATGAATGTACAAACTACTGTGACACTGCACTTTGCTACACTGTGACAGTGCACCCTTCAGCTTTCAACTTCCATTCAGCTTGGACACTGCACAGGTCCCTCGTGATCTGTGTCCTGAGACCACAGTCACTTAATACACTGGCGCTCTACAGTCTGACCTGAGCGGGTGGCTGCAGGCTCCAGGGTCACAACATGTAATAAATTCCACTATCACTATTATCACTTTTCACTTTGGAGGATGAGCAGCACACACATCTCCTCATCTGGCCTGCTTTGATGCAATTTAATAGATGGATTCCATTACAGTTATGTACAACCTTGAACCAGAGATAAAATAGCTGACATTATCATGGTGATGCTGAATAACAATACCTGTGGAAATGTAGGCAAGGGACAGGCAATCAGGCAAAGTGTAAGCTAAATATAAAATCACTGCAAATCAGGTTTCTTCAAAACTTTATTTTTGAAATATTTTGTCAAATTCCTAAAAAGAACTGTAACAATAGAAAAAAGAATCACTGAATTGTTCTCACAGACACAAATCAAACTCTCTGAACTAGCCTGATAGGACTTTTGTGCAAAAGAGAGTAAATAGTTACTAAACAATGTAGCTAAATGACAAAGATGCAAACCAACCAAATATTTAGCAATGGCATAAAAAGCATAGGCATTATAGAAAAATAACTGTCTGCCAGTAAAAGGCAAATAAATACTATAGACTCAAAAGCACTTCTGTGTACAGTATTTCACTCATGTTGCCATAACCCACACTATCAAGAAGAACAGGCTCGCACACTTTCAAACACTTTCAAAAACAACAGCAATTAATTTGTCAGTGTTGGCATATACAAAATCCAAAGTATGTGCACTGCACTTCCATTCTCTCACAATATAAATCTTATAAAAATCATTTAAAGTTTGTAGAAACCAAGCAGAGTCAAACAGTTCTGCTCTCTAACAGTGTGCATCCTGACAAATTTCTTTCACGCAGTTCCATTTTGTTCAATGTACATCTTGGATAATGAGGCTGCCATTGACTTTGCCAGCTCCTCGTCTCTTTTCCTCTGCATCTGTGAGTGTCTGCACCAGTCTTCGTACTCTGGGTTGGGGAGACACCTGTCCAGGAGGACGTCGTAGTGGCCGTTGCTGAGCCAACTCAGCCAGATAGCAGGTTTGGAAGCATCCTCTTCCCCGAGGTAGTGCACCATGGTGGAGACGGTGGGGCTCTCCGAGCTCCCGCCCGTTGTCAGGTGAACGTTGACATTGAGCATCTGGCTCATGGCGAGAAGCTCGGGGTACCCAGCCCAGGCCCCGTCCTGCGCCGCGTTGATCAGGAACTCCCCCACGTCCCCTTCAATGATGGGGTTGAACTCATCCAAGTGGTCGGCGATGTGGTGCACCGTCTGCTCCCTGAGCTCACCGTGCCTGGCCTGGTCCCCGTACGTGGCTTTGCACACAGCTCTGTACAGACAGTTGCCATCTGGAATGATGTGGTACCTGTACTTATTCCTCTCCTGGAGGTACTTGTTTTGTTTTTCCACTTCAGCCAGGTACCGGGTGACTTTATCGTTGATATCCTCTCTCTCTTGGCATCTCTGAGGAGCAGACTCCTGCAGAACGCTGAGCTCAAAGGCCCGTCTCTCATCAGACGCTGGAGCAGCTTTGCTCATATCACTAAATTCTTCCCTTATAAGAGTTCCAGGCCGAGCTGCCCTGGAGGGAACAAGCTCCTCTTCACGTAATGAGGCCCATCCATTGCTTCTACAGGGAGAATTAGTCACTGACACCATATCATCCTCACTTGAATTTCCCACCACCCTCTTGTATTCTTCTATTCTGGGTCCACACATGGTGTTACTGGTGAAAAGGTGGTTTCCAACCAGCTCTGGGCAGTCAGGGAAAAGCTCATCTGTCCCGTTTTTCAGATGATCTATCAAGTCCACAATCACATCAGAATCACAATCATTACAGAGGATGCTTTCCCCATTATGTGAGCTGGGAGAGGGTGGTTTGGTTTTGGACTCCTCATTACATGGACGAGCTGAACCTCTCCCTCCATCAGGTCTGCGGATTAATATCTCAGCAGTCGACGTGAAATAGAGTACAGCCTCATGGATGAGGCTTCGTAACATGAAAAGGCAGGCATGTTTGCGGAAGAAGGAGTCTCTCTCACCGGATCCCCGTTTGTCGTTGAAGTTGTGTCTGGATGAGTAAATCCTGCTTTATCAGGCTCAGAGGAACTTGGTGTCGCCCCGTTCAGTCGCTCAAGATCGGTGGTAAAATTTAATTGTAACTGCGCGACGACCTCAGGTGATGTGTCAGCGCACTGTTGTACAACTGCATTTTGAAAGAGTCCTTTATACTGAACGCCGCAACCGAGCCCGCTTCTGGAAGATGACAACAACAGCTAAAAAATACGTATCATCAACAGCAAGTTGAGAACGTTTCCATGGTCACTGGTCCTGTTACAAAGTGACAGAGACGAGTAGACTGTCAGTTTAGCCTTCTTGCGTCATTTGCAGTCAGGGTCTCCTAATTTTGGACTTCAAACTGCTAACAGGACCCTGCCTGCTCCAGCTGTGTCCAAGCCACACAGAATTAAACCAAAATAGCTTCCGTTTCAATGCTTTCCAAAATAAATCCTTGACGGACATTACCGCGTTTTTTTTTGTTTATTACAATGCACACAGTGAAAATAATATTAGAATTTGTCGTGCTTTATTAAAAGTAAGTTGGGGTCCAGCCCACCATATACCATGCATAGGATTGTGACACCCAGTATCAAAATTACTTGAACCCCATTGTTTCCGTGTTTATCATATTGCAACAATGGTAAGTTGATGTCCTGTTTTGAATGTCATATGTGAACAGCCATAGCTTTAAAGTGAAAATAAGTCTAGAAATATCCGAAAAAGCTACCCCTAATGAATTACATATATTCCAAAAAATATAAAGTTTTGCTCAACCCCTTTAATTGGGACATATTATTGAGAATCCATTGTTCGACGCTATAAATCATAAAACTTTTTAAAACCTTCTATTATTTAATATTTTGTAATTTTTAGGAAAGCGGGGCAGAAACAAAAATGGGGCCCGATTTAAAGTGATAATCACGATTTAATTTTGGAAGAAAAACTTCCTGTTTCCGGTATCGTTCTTGCTGTCTGTTGGCGGCTTGATGCAGTTTCTTTTTCAAATCCTGACTGATGCGGCGTTGGCCTACAAGTCGACAAATGTAAAGTTGTGTCACAATAGATTAATTCAGTGATAACATATCAGCCAGTAAAACAGGCAATAATCCATTTTAGTTTCCTGAAAAGATTAGTAAAATTATTTATATTCTAAGCAGATGAGAAACAGACACCAAAAAGTAGAGGTAGCCCACCACATACAGGTATGAAAGAACATTATCTGAATACACCATACCTCACCATTATACCTCATATTACAAAAAATAACGAAGTTCTAACACTGGGGAAAGGTTTAGCTAAACTTATTGAATTTCAGTTATTGTTTTTAAATTTGGTGAAAAATAATCAAAGGAATTGTCACCGTTTTTTCAAAGATGCCTACAAAATAAAAAATGTACAACTACAACAACAAGCACAAGAAATAAACACTAATATTAAAAACATGTTTTAATTTCCCTATTGTATAATAATAAATCATAATAAATACTAGGATTATTTTTATCAGAGATTGTAACACCTGATAGACTATATAATAATGAAACTGGCTGATATTGACTTGCACTGGCAGCAGCAGGCTGCTGCTGCATGCCTAACGCTTATATCTATTTTAACACATTGTCAGCTGTTTCCAGCTTGTCCCAGTGTAAACCTCCACACTACTTGTGTTTGCTGAGAATACCAGTGTATGTAGACATGACCTCAGAGGAATCAGTTACAACTGCAGCTAAAGTAAACTTATGGTGAAAATCATGAAATAATACACATCACTGACTTATACTTTGTGTGGTGGGTAGACCATTTAATTTCTAATGACTAATTCCGCATCAGACAGAGGTTAAACAGCAGTGAGGGTGATTTAAAATGTCTCAAGCCTTTCTAACATTGCAGTATAATAATAACCAGAGGGAACCCGAGGACCTCGTGTTTGACACGCAGTGTTGCGTTTCAAGTGATGCCGCATTTACACACACGGGCGACATTTAGCCATTGAGAGAAATAAACGCCTGCCTGAAACAAATGCATTCAAAAAAAAAGAGACGTTGCTACAGCGGCTGTCGCAAGGTTATTAATACGGCATACAAATGAAGGCATTGATCCTTCTTTTCACCCGTACCGTTGTCTTTAGTAACCTGAACTGGTGCACTAACCTCCAGCTGGTACAAGGTTGGCTCACGTCCCCATGTTGCACCGGCAATATATACTATGTTTCACACATTTCGTCAATGATCCTGCGAAAAGTACAGCAATGGTCCTTTAGATATGATACTATTGAAAAGGAAATGATACATATAGAACAAAAACATGAGCCAGATACTATACAGGGCTGCAACAGGGGAGCTACTATATTGACAGTGTGGGAGGGAAAGGTGCAGTAGGTTACTATAAACACGGTGTTTGGGTATTACCATAATATGGGTCCTGTGTTTTAAAAAGCACAATAAGGACACAGGGCTTACTCTGAAAAACACACACATACAGTTAGGTATTAATAATTACAGCAATTAAATACATAGACAGTTCTGCACGATGTGTGATATAATATGGGATAAAACCACACGGTGCGATGGTAACTAAACTTGTGGCTGAATGCAGCTTTGAACACCACGAGTCTAATCGGCAACAAAGTATGGCCTGTAGCGATAATGTTGTGATTTTTCATTGTGGTAATTGTTGTGGAGATGTTACCACGAGGTGCAGTGCTCTCCTCCACCAGCCTGTTGTTGTTGTTGTTGTCATTCTGACTGCCCCGCCTAAATCAACGCCTTTCTGCAGATCGTGCTTTAAAATATACAAAGAGTGGATGTTTGGTTTGTTACTGGGTCCTGCAGCAGATAAAAGCTTAATAGCAGACTGTATCCCATGTCGATGGAACAAGCCATGCTGATATCAGAGATTTTCCTCTGCCCTCCACGGTGGGAGGATCTCTGTGCGTTGAGTCACGCAGCTGTCAAGGCCAGCTGTCACCCAGTTCAGTCAAACACACACGTCAATGAAGGGCTTTGGTCGAAGGGACGCAGGATCTCAGGTAACCCCCCTCAGTCTGTCTCTCTAAGCAAAAGGACGGGTGAAGGGAAAAAAGACAAAGAGGAGAAAAGAAACGAGTTTTTGATGAATAAGGATTTTTCAGTATTCGGATACACGCTGGGGATATCTGGAGAAAGAAAAACACTGCACTATCCCCAGGACAATTTTCTTCTGCGCTTGACGAGGAAAAAGTGGGCATTTTCGGACGGAGATGAAGACGAAAAGGGTAGGTTGCTGCTGAAGAAATGTGTCAAATTTAGTTTAGGTAAGCAGAGACAGCGTATAGAACGAATAACAGAATTTCCCTCATATACAAACCACGCAGTCCCTATTGTTCCTTTCAGACATGACAGAGGCTTTTTCTGCCATGTGCTGGCGCGATGTCAAAAAGTCGATATAGCTAGGTTTCTCTATCATTTGCGATTTTTCTACATGCGTTTTTATTCAAGTTTGACAGCATAACACACAAGACTACGTCGCCATGTGTATTGTTTTTTCTTGTCGCGGTGTGATTAGGCTAACACAAAGCTCACACAAAACATCAAAATTGAATTAAACAACTTCCTTAGCTCATATAAAAGCTCTTTTGGTAGCGAAAAGCTACATTTTATCTCGAAGTTTGAGAAAAGTGGTAAACAAGTTAAAGTTGGGCGACTATTGTGAGTTGGAGAGTTTGAAATGTTACATTTTTACAACGTACTAGCTTTTAAAATCGATACCTTGCCTTTTCCAGCTATCTCCCTTCTTAGAACACCTAGCGCCTTTAAGCAACATCTAAATCCAAATGTAGGCTAATGTTCATCCTGACCTCATTTGGAAGTTGCATTGCCTTATTACGTTCACTTGGACACTCGTGATTGCAGCGCGCACGCACACAATAGAAAACCCTTACAAGTTTGTTTAAACTTACAAAACCAGTGTCGTGAGCTTAAAACACTTTTTTCTATTCTGTGTTGAACAGTGGTGTTTCGGAGGCTCAAGTTAATGGCGAACTCGCTGTTTGCGTGAAACTTTTGGTGCATACAAAGAACCACGCAGCCCTGGATTCTTTTGTTTGGTCTGGAGACGCTGATTTGCAACAGGTCTCCTCCTTCTCCCTCTCTCCAGCCTACGTAATTACCTCTCATCCTGTTGGCCGCTCAGACTTTGGCGTTTCTTATTCCTTTCCCACTAGTTTGCCCCAGAGCAGACTACGGGGTTGTGGATTAAATATCCTCACATTTTGTTCTGCATCTCATTAATGGCGCCTGGGCTTGCGCAATGTACACTGCTGTAGTGTCCATGTAAAAAGTGACCCTAAACAATATATGAGCAACTGTATAAATCTCTTTCTTCAAATATCCATGTACTTATGTCAGTTAAATCCTGTCTATGCGACAATATCAAAAATCAGATGAAAACAGGCTGCAATCTGATTAAAGTGGGTTTTACAAACAGTTCATTAGCAGTTTAACTTTCCTGGGCAACCTCTTGACATTCAGAGAAGGAATTCAAAAGGCCCAAATCCTGTTTGATCATGGTTGACTTTGATTAGACATGTCACAAATGCTAAAAAGTAAAAACAGCAGCTCTGTAATTTTGCAATACCTGCTTCTGTTCTTAAAACAAAAATCTCCCCTCATACAGTGATTGTTCTTGTGCTTTACTGTCAGAAAGCATGCAGGTGTGCTCTCAGTCTGTGCAGCCGACCTGAAAACATGTTGTTGAGGCAGGTTTTATAACTGACACAGCATCAGACCAGCCTTTGTGACGTTGGCCCCTCCATCCTCCTAAACTCCCTCCTCCTCCTCTCCTCCTCCTCCACTCCCTCCCTCCTCCTTATGAATCACATGGCTGAACTTGACAACAGCTTCTGACACATCAGCTGCCTCCCAAACAGCTTCGTTTGGTAGCTGACCCGGTGACAGAGTGGCTGGGAGACTTGACAACAGAATTTGGCTGACAGAGGCAGTACATATTCTTCTCTTTTGTCCTGTTCTACACAGTCTCTATCTCTCTCTTTTTCCCTCTCTTGGCACTTTGCTGTGAGCAGGTTTGATGATGCTGTCAGGGAGGCCGAGAGACAGATGGCGGACAGTGTGGATGCCCTCTGGATCTGTCGTCCCATACGAGGGAGCAACAGGGAAGAAGGAAGCAGCGGGGAACCTGCCCAAGAGTCGGTTCAGATCCTCAGGGACTGGTTTATACGAGCACCCGTACAACGCTTACCCTCTGAGCAGAGAAAGCCCTCCTGTCAAGCAGACTCAGCTCCACGCTGCAGGTATGAACACAAATATGACAGAGGAGATAAAGTTGCCTAAGCCTTCATCACCCAGTAAGCCCGTAGGTAAACAGACCACCAGCAAAGTCAAGAGAAGCAAGTGTCAGCCTGACTGAATCATTCCTGTCTCGATAGCAAACAAAACATGACACACAAAACAGTGAAGTGAAGGTCATCCAAAAGCAGCTTGATATTTGCAACATTAAGTGTATGAGACAACGTGAGTAAACTCACTCCCTATGTGCTGTGGGCTTGGCATGAAGGCAGTTGGACGAATTTCCCTCCCTCCAGCCCCTTTCATCAGCTGTCTGGGAACAGTACCAGAGTCATTTACATGATTAGAGCTACAAACTCCCTGAGCCAATTCGACTAGCCTGGGAGGACTGAAGGAAAGAAAAAAGAAAGATGACCATGATTACTGCTATAACAAAGGAGATTATTTTTAATGAAACTATTTTAAATACAGGATTTAAGTTTCAATGAACTCTTGGATTAAGTTAATGTTTAGTTTCTCATAGTCATTCTTTTTGAGTGTGGTCTGGGTTTTTCATTTCTGCACTGCTGAAATGATAAACAGATGTTAATGGTGTGATATATACAGACTCTGGTGTGTGAAATCTCAGTGTGTGATGGGTGGTGTTTGCCCGTTCATTAGCAGTTTCTCTATTGAAAACACAGGTGCAAACTGCACCTGGGGATAGAGTACCATAGATTTTTCTTCAAGTACAAGGCCAGAACATAAGTGAGCCATGTGACGCCCAGCTTTCTCACAGCATGGATTTTGTTGTCACTCTCAGGTGTGCAACTGGTTCATTAATGCCCGCGGTGGCGGCTTCTCCCCGGAGATGCTGAGGAAAGATGGCAAAGATCCCAACCAGTTCATATCCAGGAAGGTAGCAAGGCTGGCGGCAAGCTTCTCTGACAGCTCCAGTCCCGAAACACAGCCCGCAGCCAGTACAGAGGAGGCTATGACAAGCGTTCTCCACCTCCAGCCGAACCCGCCATGCGGTGTCCTGGGAAGGCGGTGTCCCCTCCGTACCCTCTCAACCTCACGTCCCCTCCCGGGCTCATGCCCACCGCCCCTCTGTCATCTGTCCACCACTGTCACAGCGTGCAGGCCAGCCAGGCAGCCTCCCACCCACCCGCATGGGAATGAACTGCGACAGGGCAGCTGCCGAGGCTGTTGCAGTCGGCGCGGGCGCTGCTCAGGTGCCAGGATGAAGGGCTGGGCGGCCAGCGCTCCCATACCACCGCCATCCTCCAGCAGGCGCGGCATGGAGGGCCTGAGCCCCCCGCAGTGGTATTCAACACCCCTCCCCCACCCTCCAGGCCTCACACAAGACTTCCGGCTTCCAGCTCCTGGTGGGCGTGGCCTCAAGCAGGCCGCAGGGAGTGGGCACAAGCCAGTAGCTAGTCTCCTAAAGGGAGAAAGTGACAGAAGAGGAAGAGGCAATAAGACTGACTTTGTGTCATCTCCTGGCTATGAACTCCTCTGAGTTCAGTGACTTGTCTGCACGCAACAGAACAAATCCACATGAAAAGCCTGATCATTTCTATTTTGGTATACAATCAAATTGATGAGGATGTTTTTATTGAAAAAAAAAACTATTGAGGTGCCTTGGCTGTCAGTTGTTTATTCATTTCATATACATGCGTGTATCTACATGTATCTTATTTGCACAGGGACCAAAAATGTTATCGGAGAAATGCTGCCTGTCTTATGTCTTTCCATTATACTGTATATCATTGTAGAGAGCGAACAGAGGCTAGAATCAGCCCTCCTTTCAAACTGACCAATCAGGCCGGATTGGTTGCATCCCTACGTTTACTGTTTTACATTTCAGAGATCAGTTCATGATTGGTCTGCCTCGTTTGTTTGCACACTAAAGGCAGAGAAGGTCATCTCAGTGTCTTAAACATACTTTGCTCTTGGCATCTATGACAAACTTATTCACTACTGTAGTAAATGTTATGTGTTTTCATAGTATGAGTATAGTTTTGATTTTGTAATTACTTTTACTTTTAGCTATTTTTAAAGAAAAAAACTATGCTTTTTTTTACTCTTTTTTCCACCAAGGATATTTCAGATGACCAATGTAGCAGGTTCTTAGTCTGAGCCTTCATCCCATCACTCAAGCAGCAATGATGGACTGGAAAATTAAAACACTACAGATGTCTTTTCTGCATTTGCTGTTTTACAAACATGACAAAGAAAGAATTTTTGGAAATCACCAAAAAAAACATTTTCATGTATTATAGGACCATGTGTATAGTTAATGTGACATGATGCCCAATGATGTGATTTCTTTTCATACTGTGCAGTATTTGTAGCAAATGCGGGGTCACATAGATTCAAATAAAGTTTGTTTTTCATCTCAGGAATGATCGTTTTCATTAAGGTGTTTTCCTCCTGCTGATCACTTAAATCTAAAATGCAGTTACAGGCTGCATTCTTGTAAATCCTTTCAAACTTGTGAAGATTAACAATTCATCCCTTAAGGATCTGAAGAAGAGTGTATTGAGTCAGAGTGTTCAGTAAATAAAGGGCTTGATCACGGGAGGACAGAAATAGGTTGGTGTTCATGTGTCTTTTCCACAGGCTACCGTTAGGCATTCAGAGACATTCCTGGGTGTGTAGAGAGGTTCCAACAGCTCCTGGCCAATTAGCATAATCCTGCATAAATTAACACGCGGGCAAACAGCGAGCGTCAACGGTTTCACGCCAACGGGGTTTTATGTGTCGTCTCGTCGAAAAGCTAAGTCGTGTAAGGCAGCTTACAACTGAGTATGCTGCTAGATTTGGAAGCTAGGCAGACAGCTGTTCCCTTCTGGTCCTGCTACAATCCTAAAGCTTCTCTATTGGTCTCAATAGGATTTGTTGTCTATATTTGCTGAGACAGCCACCCCTTTTATTTACATATTTCTTTCCAAGCTCAAAACAAACAATTTTCTGATTTGAAAGGATAAAATCCGGTAAAATGACTTCAGACATTTTCATGTCGTGCAGTCGGACCAGAAGGTGGAATGTAATTGAGATATATTTACTGAAGTACTAGTAAATAACTGCAGATAATGATTTTATATATATGAAACCAGTGATTATGTTAAAAAAATATGCTGCATAATTACAGATTAAACAGTATATAAAACACTTGCATCGGCTCCTATATACGATAACTACAGCAGTAAAACACTACTTTAACATTAAAGAGTCAGTCATAATAACATAAGATGTTAACACTTTGAGGTACATTTGCTGACATATTTTAACTGAGTGACATTTTTAATCCCAGAAAGATATTTACTTCTGTTGGAGTATATTTACATTGTGGTGTTGCTACAAAGAATGATTCTGAATACTTTACCACTGGTTGGGACAGTTGGTCATCTAAAGCAATATCACTTGTCAGTGGCTGAGAGCTTTGCCCTGATGCCTCCAGATGCCTCATTAACAGATGGTCAGAATGTATTTTGAGTTTCCCTTTTTGTCAGATGTTGCCTGTCAATGACAGCTCCTGCAGTGGAGATTGGGTCAGTCAAAGGATGTAATGGCTAATAAGGTTTAAACAGACCTCCAGGCGCACAGTGGGCGGTTGCAGCCCACCATGATAAACCATGTGAAGAGTAGACTGACCCAGGGCGGGCCTTACTAAGACCCCACCCACCCCTCCTCTTTACCATACCTCCCACCCCTGAACTCTTGTACCGAGGTCAGCCTCCCCTCAGCATGACTGATGTTAGTGAATGACCCGAATCACCAGGCCTTCATGTACAGGAGGCGTCGAGGCGAAACTGAGGCCAAAAGCGCTCTCTAATTGCCGGACCGCTGGAAGGAAATACCCTAAAACACACCAATGCTGACGCTTGTAATCTGTTTAATTATATTCCAATTGAAACACATGTGGAGCGAGAAAGAAATTAACTCCAACAAAATTATGGCAATGATTTTTTAATGCTGATAAGGCTCATACCGTGCCATAACATCAACAGTGTAATAACATTAATTACAAAATGTATATTTGTAATATGTTATTTGATTGGGTTTTAGTTTACATTTACATAGAAACATTCATTTATGTACAATGTTTATTTGAATGTTTTCTCTTAATATACTTCATCACAAGCTTCAAATTGCCAGGATTGCTGGAGTGTCTTTAGAGTTTCTGTTCTTACAATCCAACATTCTGGTTTCTAACTCCTGCTATACCAGGATATATTGATATGTTAATATAATAAACATAAATAAGAGTCAATCATTTGACAGTTTAAAATTCAAATACAAGTTCCAAAGTAAAAAAAATCTAAAATGACTGTCACCAAATGGCATTAAGTTTGAACTATTATTACGTTTATGCACCCTCTAAAAATTTATAACCAACTAAAGGAAATACAAATCATGCTATGCAGTTTAGCCATCGCAAATTCCTTCACAAATAAACATCTCTCAATGAAATCTTTAGGTAGCGTTCAACGGGACAAATAGCAGAATATACCTGGTTATCAATGGCACAAAAACTTTGTCAGATCAATACAGGGGTGGACAACACAAGTCCTGCTATTCTGGTATCAAAACAATGATGTGATGTAAACTGGCTCCAGGATTGTCCCCCCACATTCAAGCAGCTGACAGAAATACCTTGTACACTGAAGTAAATAGGGCTGAGATGTTCAGCAGGAACATAGATTAAAAAGATGGCATGGACACTACTTCCCTTTATTTAAGAGCATAGCCTTTCTTGACTGGGGTTATATACAGTAAGAGACAAAGCTATGGGTCAAATAGAGTCACATGAAGTCAGTCACACCATCTCCCTCTCTCAGTCTCTCTCACACACACACATGCAAGCACATACACACTTCTTTCCCCTGAGACTGCTGTTGTGCTCAACTATCATATTAGAAATTAAGGCTGATCACTGAAACAGAAAAGACAAAAAAAAGGTGCCTGTCATGCTATAGAACTAACATACATGAAACATAAACACAGTATAAGGGCCTTGTTATCAGTGCATAATAATAATCACAATGTCAATAAACAGTCATTGTTCTTCTAATCAATAAATTAAACATGAATACAAAATATTAGAAATTGGATTTTTTTGTATGACCTTCAAATAATTGCTTCATTTGGAGGCAGAGATAGTGCACACACAGTGAGGAGAAAATAGTCCCTTTTCAGTCCTTTAGTCTCAATACTGTCAATAAACCTCTCTTGTCTAAAAATGACATAATAAAATACAGTACAACTACCAGTATTGTACCAAATATCAGTATTTTAGCTTAGTCTGTAACACTGAAGAGCTTAAATGCAACATGAGAAAGGATTAAACCTGTTAAAAAAAGACAAAAATATTGGTTACCTTGTGTCAGCATGCATGTCATGTCATTATACTGTATGTCCTTTATACAAACATGATTTGCTCAGTTTAAAATGAGACAAGATGGGTGGTTTGTTTACAGGTTGTTGATGCTGCTACCTTATTAATCAATTACAGCTAGGACTGTTCAGCCCCAGGAAAATAGGAAGCACTTTTGAAATGAACATCTGAATCAAAACACACACACACACGCACACACACACACACACATTCACACACACACACACATTCACACACATTCACACACACACACACACACACACACATACTGTTTCTCTCACTCACACACACAGACAGGTTAGGTTTGTGGCATTTTAGAACAGTGACTCTTTCTGTGAAATGCACTCCTCAAAATTTGCTCCTGACTCAAAAGCCGCTTTGCCTCACCTGGAGGAGCAAAATCTGACCTGACTCTTAACCTTTCCTACAGGGTCGACCTCTTGCGGCCGGAAAGGCCCATTTTCAGACAGATGGCAAACTGTGTCACCAACTGACCCTATAATTTCCTTGTCCGTTCTTTTCACCCTTCTCTTCTAATGTTTAACCTCATTATACAAAACAAAACTCACAAGCTTCTATTTTTTTTCAGAATCAGATCATGGGATTTTGGTAAAAATATAAAAATAAAATCAACTTCATATATATATATATCAAATATGAGTTAATAGGTCTGGTCTGGTCTGATGTTTTTGATCTGAGCGGATCAGTTTAAATATATCTCTCTTAAGTTTGTGTATTTGCATATACAAACACACACTCCACATGCACATGCATGCTCCCTCCCAGTTTTCCTTGTAACTCTCAGCTCCGGAACACTTTAATGTGAAGGATTGCTACTGTGCTACACCTGGCTTACTTTTGTAATATCAGGTCACTTTAAAAAAGGGATTTATAAGAGACTTCTTCGGGAGTGAGGGGCGAGTGGAGGTACAGGGGAAAAAAGGGAGTGCTACATCAAAGCTGGGAGAAAGAAATGAGGAAAGGGGGTAGATAAATAAATAAATAAATACTGTAAATGTACATTTCTTGTTCAAATCCATCGTGACTGACCCCACAGTGATCTGGGAAGTCCGCAAAAAATGTGATTATGTAATGTTAGCACCCTAGCCTTACCATTCAATGCTATTGTGAGTATGGGACAGTGTATTGGGCATGGGTGTCGGTACATATGTTTGCCTGTCTCATAGTCTGGTCTGAGCCTCGGGGATATAGATCTCGATACTGTCTGCGCTCTCTGTAGCAGAGCTCTGCCGAACCGACGCAGCACGTTTGGCAGCTAGCAGGCGTTTGCGAGCCTCCAGACGCTGGCGCTCAGAGCTCTCCAGCGAGCGGTCCCTAGCCAGGGGAGGGTGGCCCTTCTGGGGCTTCTTTGGCACGGGAGGGGGCATCCTTCTCTCCTGGACAGGAATGACAGATAGTCTTAATGACAGACCACTGAGTCCTCATGGCAAGCTGCTGCTTAACACAGTAAGGAGCAACACAACTGCAGCCATAGGGGGTTAGAAAGAGCACTGTAGCTGTTGCTGGCATAATGTCAGAGCATGCAATTTTGAATGAGGTTATGGTTCACAGTGGCAGCCATTTGTGTGGGGTAAGAGAGCACGGTGGTGGCCATTGCGTGAGGTAAAAGTGACCATTGGAGGTGGACAGGCCCCAACGGTGCATGGCAGGTAGAGTAGCTTCTCAAAAGCAGCTCACTGTCGGCAACAAGACAGAACAAAACACACAAATACAAGTGGTGACGACAGGCAGGCAACGTGACAGTACACAACACATATCTGCATGCTACAACAAAGCTTAACTGTGAATCATTAGGACTCACAATTCAAAGTATACAGTAATGACAGCAGATAACATGCGGTTTAGAACGGCATTCCAAAACAAAACTGAGGTTAGGCGAATTTTATCATTAAAAATGGAGTTGAACGAATCTGATTTTTGTCATGTGTGTCTGCACCTGAATTTCTGGGGGGGTCAGAGGTTTCCAGTTGTTGGCTTTGAGTTGGTGGAGTTCATCAAACTTCAGGCTAATGTTCTCGATTGACAGCTGGAGCATGTCCCAGAAACCTGCCAGGTCCTGGGAGATGGGCCGTGGGTGTGCATTTGGGTTCTGATACACAAAAAATTGCATACATACACACATGTACACATGAAAACACATGTACAAAACATACTGGTTATATACTTGTCACACATTTTTGAAAAGATGCTGTCACTGTCTGATGATTCAGTTTTACGGCAGCTGTGTGAATCACAGGCAGCATACTCTAAATATGTGAAAGTATCAGGCTTGTATCCAGAATATGGCTTTGATTTCTTAATTACCCTTTGTTTTGAATGATGCATCCACTGCGATTAAAGCAAAGCAAATATATCAGCTTGTCTGTGAAATACTCATCTTTCATTCACTACAGCCGGTCTTATTGTTATATAATAAATTATGCAACACACGTATTTGTAATATTTTGACATGCAAATGGAAAAATAAAGGTAAATGTCTGCACAAAAAAGCTTGATTCTGCTTCAACACAAAAATCTAAAAATCCCTGTTTGTCAGGTTCTGGTTTTCACACCGCAAAATGTTTTTCTGTATGTGAAAGACAGTAAGGGTGTGCAGATGCACACTCCACACTAGATGCATAGTAAATGAGCGCCTGGCCTGGCCTGTCAGGATGATTTGTGCAGGATGATGTCAGTGTTAGGGGTGGGGGCTGGGGCTGGAGGTGGGGTGGGAGGAGTATGCAGAGGAGGATGAGGTGACACATACCAGATTCTCCTCACACAGCTCCCGGAACTGCTGGAACTTCTGGGACATCAGCAGCTGGGCACTCCCCACTGCACTGCGGATCTTCCCCAGGACTGCAGAAAGACACCGACACACATATGAGCACGCACATGCACATGCACACACACACAGAATTCACAATGCAATTACTCACAGAACCGCATACTGCAGGCATGTTGCACTGCTGACAGAGAGGATGCATTAGTAATGCAACAGAAAAGGATGTGCTACAATCCTCTTTTATATTTGCCTGTCACGAACTGAAATCATTTAGGGAAGTAAAATACTGACTGAAATACACTGAAATTCAAAATCCAAAGATAGACACTTGATGACACAATCCAAAATGCAACAAATATGGAACATGAATATTTTTAATTGTTGTCAAATCATGCACATGGACCTGAAAGCATATTGTAAGGATGAATATTTTATTTCTCTCACAATGGCAGTTTGGCAGACTGATATATGAGATAAACAAGGCTGTACTGCATAACCTGACTCCACTGCTCAGTCTTATTGACTCACATATCCCTGTGGAGAGGAACTGTCACTGCATACATTACTCGACATGAAGAGAATGGGATCAGAAACGGAGAGGGGGAGTAATGAATCTGCACTACAGACACAAGCCCTTCAGGATGTGTGTGTGCATGTGTATGTGTGGGCGTACACGCTAGCATGGGATCTGGGAAAACATAACCTTGAGACAGGCTCCTTGTTCTGCACGTTCTGTGAGAGAATCTCTTGCCTGGAACCATAACAACACACTAGCTGCATAAGCAATGACATTTTTTGGTAAGAAATGAAATCAGCTGCGCAGTAAGGACAGGTATAAATACAGTGCCTACTGCCTGAGGCTTGTTTGCTCCATCTGGTATGTGCATGTGAGAAAAAAAACATACTTGTGCATACAGAGTTGTACTGCTGTGCGTGTGTGTTACAAGAAGATCAAATAGTTGCCTGGAAGGAGCACTGAGAGAAGCCCCTTCACAATGTGTATGGAAGATCATTATACAGTGTGTCTAGAGGACAAGATGTGCGGCTGGGGCCAGCAGCGGCCTATTGATAAGTATGCACGGTATGTCTGTGGAGGCCAGAGGGCCTGAGACAGGAACAAGCAGCTATTGTGGTCCAATACCATGAATACCAGCACCCTCCAAATCAGAGGAGAGGACAGGAGAGGAGAGGAGGACATAAAATAGACCCAATATCAGTGTACAACAGACACTCTTCTCCTCATATCTTGGCATTTAAACCCTATGATTCAACTCACTCTCATCAGGCAGCTCATTCTCCGTCTCATCCTGCTCCATCTGCCTACACCAGCCCTCCATGCGCTCCGTCTCAGCCTGCAGCAGCTTGAGGAACCAGCGGCCATCACGTGGACATACAGATCGGCCGACGGCCTCCAGGGCCTCTACCTCAGGCTCGGCCACGTTGTCCATCCAGGGGTCCGGAGGGGGTAGGATAGACGGGTCGAACCCCACCTCGCCGTAGTCGTCTCCGGCACAGGCATGGTAGTGGTTCCCCGAGCCTTGGATGCTGACGGTAGAGGTGGCGGCATCGCGGGAGTGCTGGCGTGGCATGGTGGCACAGTGACGCGGTGGCAGCTCAGGGGCATCTGTGGGGTCATCGAGGTCGGCCTGCACAGCTGTGGTTACACTATTGGAGCGGGTCATCCTACGGTAACTGGGAGAAGAGGCAGGAATACGGTTAGGTGGATTACAAAAGGGTATTGTTCTTTTTTTCACATGTTAGATTTGATTTTATGCAGTGATTGATTACACATACTCATCTTGTATAGTAATACCACATTAGTGCCTTCCTTTGAGCAGTAATTATGATAATATTGTTTACACACAGTTCTTGGAAGTGCTCCCAGTATGAAAAATTTAAATGATCACAGTGATCTCATCACTGATAGTGATGAATAGCTTTTGTAGTGTAGAACATCTTTTGTGTGTGTGCGCGCGTGTGTCTGTGTGTGTTTTGTCACCTGGCTCGTTCAGAAGCAACAGAGTGTGCAATCGCCTGTAACACCATAAACCCTGCTTTGGGCCTGATGCACATACATAAACAGTGCAAGCACACAAACACACACTCTTGCACACACACACACACCTGCGACAGCTGGGTGTGCCATGTTGTATCTGGCTCTGCGACTTTGTGCCACTATTGAGGCAGCCTTTGCCTAGTCCCTCCACACTATGGGCAACAGCAGACACACACACACTCATGTGCAAAGATTATATCAACACACACACACGCACACATACACATTTGGCTATGTTCTATAGAGCAGTTCAGCACCCCAGTAATGAATGGGACACCAGAGGGATGCGGGTGTTGGGGGGGTAAAACTGGCCAGCTAGCTGTGCAACGATTGGACAAACCTGCAGTTTAATCACTGCCAGATTACAACTGAAAGTGGTACAAGACTGCTGCTCACTGAGTCACTTAATAACTGATACACTCTGCAGTATACATAAGAGCTTGCACAAACATGGGGCTCCAGAGATACAATGAGAACATGATAACAGCAGAATAATACACATTTGACTTCAACACATAACATCCTTATGCAAACATTTAAATTCTGGTATACAAAGCATGCCACGTCCTATAATTAGCTGTGTCTGAGTTTATATATTTGACTCTCTGTTGTCAATAGGTTGCAAATTAGAAAGAGGTAACAACTTTTCCAAGCTAGAAAAGAGACTGAATTGCTAGCCTATTAGCTCTACTCCTATTCAAACATGCCAACAAGCCTCTCACACATGAACCTCAGAGCATGACCCGCCCGCAGCACAACACACACAAATGATCACAGGTCCATCACGTCTTGCTTCAGCCCATGTCTGGATGCACACTCCTCCTCGGAGCTTCCCATTCATCTCTACCTCCCTTTTTCTCATTCATCTTCCCTCTCCCGTGAACACAAAAAAGAGAGAGCCAAGAACAAGGGAGTGGCTTCGGGTAGATCAAACAGAGTGTGTGTATGCTTTATGTGTACGTACCAGCGGCGCGCGATTGTGTGAGTGTGTGTGAAGAGCAGTTAAAGAGTAACTCCTCCAAGCAGGTGTTCACTTCTAATGACCTCAGCCTGCTTTCTATCAGCCCGCTAACAACTTCCTGCAGGGACAGAGACGGGCAAGGCCAAACACAGCCCAGACAGACATATCAATAGGCAGGAGGCAAAAGAACAAGGAAGAGCATTTAAAGAGAGACGGCAATGTGAGGGAGAAAAGAAACTATGAAATATGAGAAAGGTAGGAGAGGAAAAAAAAGAAAGAAGTAAAAATGCAGAGTCCGTGTGCCCATTACATTCATGTGGTGAACATGATGGAAAGTTGTAAAGAGGTGGAGTCGTGCATTCCATATGCTACAGATTTTTCAGAGGGCCTCTTTACCTCCAGGTTTTTTTTGTCTAAGTCTTAATTTTCCCCATATCTGCAGAGAGCATGGTTCAAACCACAAAAACAAGGAAATACTGAAGCATCTATATACAAAACCAGCCTGATGTCTTATTTGGATGTAGAAGGAAGCTCCAAACAAGCTGAAAGAGGTAAAGTCACTTGTGCTATTACGCACCACAAATTGATATTTAAAAGGCTTCCTGTTTGTTTGTTTTATGCCGGTAATGACAAACCTTCAGTCAGCTGGGACAAAAACAAAAAGACAGGGAGGTCTGGCTGTCCTTTAAGTTGATTTTTCAAGATGGTTGTGCATATGGTTTAGTCACTACAGGACTGTGAGCAATGTCCCACTTCCCCTGTGACTGCAAAGCCATCTGGTGACCACCAACCCCAGACCCTGAATTTGCAAGGCCCTAAAAAACAGAGCCTGTCAATGAATCCAACAAATTCCATCTCATTAAGGGATCACATTTTTACATTTTTTGCACTGTTATGTAAAAAAAGCTATAAATTAGTATAAATTAATTGACATAGTTCTGCACAGAGAGGTCTGTGTAAAGACAAGCATGTTGTTTGTTGTCTTCATCTCTTTTACAGCTCTCCTCCACTCCCTTTCAGTTAATTCTAGTTCAAACAGCAAGGTGAGGTTATGACCTGTGACTGCTGCATATAAACACACAGACTCTCGCGTGCACACACACACACACACACACAACTAAGGGAATTTGAGCACTGAAGCAGGGCCGTAGGAGTTTGGCACTCTCGCTGTCTGGAAATCTAATGTAGGACCAGCATGCCCAGACCTCCCAGGTACATGCACATACACATGCATGGACCAACACACACACACACACACACAGATGCATGCCAACAGGTAAACAATCAAACATGCACCAACAAAAATACCATTCCACCTACTCCAAACATTAACTAGAGAAATGCCCCGGCTGCACTGCTGCATAACATCCAAGCCTCAGCAGACTAGAAGGTGTCTGGATGAGTTAATATTTGGCTTGGCAACTCAAGGAACTCAGAGCTTGGTCAGTCAGCTGAGACCTCCCCTTCCAGAAAGCCCCTCGCATTCCCTGACACTGAGTACGTGTGTGTTTTAAAGTGTTGGACTCAGCCCTCTCTGTGACCTTTGATTAAAGGTGATGTCTCTTTGAATTCCTGAAGCATGCCTTGGCTACGTCGTGAAAAACCAGCACCGTGGCTAAATTTGTCAACTTCCCTCACCAAACAGAAGGTCATTGTTTTGACAGGGTGAACGAATAGCAGACAAAGGAGCCATAAATGCCTGCGTGTCCCAGCAGAGGCCTTGATAAGTCTGGTGCGATGTGAGCTAATGAAACAGCATGCACACTAGTCTGCTTCTTCTCAAACTGGGGACATGTTGCAGAATGAGAGGCTATAGCTGACAGCACAGCAGTCTCACAGTACTCAGAACTAAACAAACCCAATAAAACTCCCTCCCCTTCTCTCTCTCTCTCCCTCCCACACATACACAAACACACACCACCTCAAAGTAGCCTGAATCACAATGACTGGAGCAACAGATGGCTGTCAACTCACCCCCTCCACCTTCCCAGTTCCCTGCACCACATCCTCTGGCCCAGCTGTCACTAGGGGCCCCTGGCTGAGGGGGCTCTGACGCCAACCTCCCCTGAACTGGGGACAGCTGCTGTGGGAAGCCAGTGCAGGGGGGCGAAAGCTTGTACTGCACACTACAAACCTCCCTCTGTCTCCATAAGCCCTCTTCCTGTTCATGCTATCTCTGCCTCATCCCTTCCATCAGACTTATCCAGTTTCACTGTTACAGCCTCCCACTCTCTCTCTCTCTTCTCACTACTCACCATCGGTCATCCTCCACCTGAATTCCTATCGACTGGAATTTAGACTGCTCCTCTGTGGGCCCTCCTTCTTCTGGGTCCACCTAAGAGCAGGGGAGAAACTGTCAAAAAGAATGCCTGAGTTTCATTTTAGAACTTTCACAAAAACCATGGGCACAATCCACAAACCTGGATTCCTATGGAGAGGCACTTGCGGAGCGCTTCCCTCTGCGCCTTGCTGTCTGCGGAGACGTGTGCGACGGCGGAGGTGGTGGCGGTGGCAGTGATGGTGATGGTGCTGTTGGTGACATGCTGGCTGGCGGGGCCGTGCACCTGAGCGTTAGCTGCCTCTATGGCTGCCGTCAGGGCCTTCATGCTGTCGATGCTCTCTGTGGAGTTGGACAGGCCAGGCTGGGAGCTGATGCCCGACCGTGTGCCGGAGCCCCCATCCATGTAAGCATCCTGGGCAGACTCTGTGCTGCTTTGGGCTGTGATGGATATGAAGGGTTTGGATGGGGTGGTGCGTGGTGGGACTGGGGGAGGTGTCTTCTTGTAAGTGGTGATGCATGATGACACTACAGGGGGGAAAGAGAGAGAACTAATTATTACATAATAAAAAATAAACCCTAAAAGTCTGGTAAATAAGCTTTGAAACTTTAAAGAGGCATTTCACCAATTTTTCACGTTCAGTTCAATTATAATGAAGAGGATTACACAGCATGTGAAAACTGTTGTATGTGTCTTTTGTAGCTTTGGAGCAAGTATTCAAAACTGAGAGTATAATGCTGATAATATCATAATAACATCATGAGGGTTATCTAACCTTTAGCTTTAGTTTTAAACCTTTTAACAAACATGCTGCGTATACATGCTACAAACTAGCAGCTGTGGGGTTTTAAAGAAGTGGATGTTTAGCAAGCAGGAAGGTCAAATGAAACACTCCACTGAGTTGCTTTATGGGAAATGTAAGATCCAGTGTTTTTGCACATATTAATAGCAGACACAGATATGAAAATACAAATATACAATAGTTCTATGCATGTTATGCAGCATATATGCGGTCACCTAGTGACTCTGGTGATAGCTAACACCCTGACAGTTTACACAGAGGTCTTAGGTCACTGAGTTGGAGTCAAAATGGACAGTAGATTAGGGCCAACTTTAACAAATCAGAGCCTCGTCTGGTAATAGGATTAGTATGTCAGCCATTTGACCCACTGATCTAGATGGTTAAGCCCTCTATGCACTTACTGTCACAGTGAGAACAATTTGATGGTGCCGAATATAGCTCTTGCTGTTGTCTGCACGCACAGTTGCATAGTTGCATAGTTGTTAGTTAAATGGTATTTACAATAAGGCACAGAAGTTAAATGATATTGTAGAGGCGGCTAGAAGGCTCAGTACAGTCTACAGGCTTTACATTGAATCCAAGCAAATAGATATTAAAAAAGCATTACAGGACTGCTCAGTAAGTCTCTCCCTCTTTCTGTCTGTGCTCTCTCCCTCTCAGGTTACAACTACAGGTTCTGCACAGACAATGGAGCCTCTCACACAAACTGAGTCAGAAGCCTGTTAGTCTGTATAGAAACATGCCAACAGACAAAAACATAGCTTGTCCAAAGAAAGACAACATCAGCCACCTCCTAACTACATTATGCCTTGGAATCTCCTTCCTGGTCTGGCGCTATCATCAAAACTAGGTCGGCCTCTCTGTGCTGTGCAGCAGAACTAGGACAGCGGGTTTCCTGGATCCCTTTAATCCCTACAAAAGACAAACATCCTACCGTGGCGAGATCGCTGCTCTGTGCACAGCAGACAACTGTTGCCAGCCACACCCAGCATGAGCAGCCATGTCTAAAACTATTAGAGCGGGATGTTGTTTGCTTTGTGACTTGCCATCTCACTGACAGCTACAGAGAGGCCCTAACATATTGGAGGTGAACAGAGGGCTGACTTCATCCTCTTGGTTTGTCAGAGTCACCCGCCGCCCTCCATCCTCCCTCCCACCTCCCTCCCACCTCTCTCCTGCCTCGCCAGCAGTGATTGGATGATCCCAGTCGAGATTTCAGTCAGGTTTTGACAAGCTGGAAAGTCCTCAGATGGGATGAATGCTGCGCTGAGATGAGATCACAGTTGCTAATATGAGAGTCTTTGATGGTGGCAGAACAAACCACAAGAAAGATTTGACTTGCTGTGTTTCCCTCAAAAGCTAAATGTCATGAGTATTTCTTTTGATAGATACTGTATATGTAGGAATTACTGCCAAAGCCATCTCATGGGGAATTATCCGAGCATGCCGTGATATGCACCACTGTCTCGACTTTTCACAGATGTCTAGTGAATATGAGCGACATCCAGGGCTAATCTTCAGAAAGGTCACCAAGTACAGACCCACAAGAGAACAAAACACACAATGAACACACACATGCACTCACACAGAGGGAGAGGGTGAGGTCCTGCCCCTATCAGCCGTGGAGGTTCAAAGGATTGAATGTCAGCCCCTTTCAGAGCTTCTATCCCCTGAAGTCATCTAAAAGTCACACTTGTGTGTGTGTGTGTGTGTGTGCGTGTGCGTGTGCTTGTTGAATGTATATGCGTGTGGATATGTACTCCTTTTCATCCGCTCAATAAAGCACTGTATGAAACAGGAGACGATGCGCCGTGTCCCACCTAGCTGTCACTGTGAGAGCCAGGCACACTGGAGAATGACAGGGGTTTGAGTGCCGAGACAGGTTAAGCAAACGCACTCAGGAGTCGGAACATGCCCACGCACACACGTATGCATGCGTGCACGAGCCTGCAGAGGCACAAAAATAACGCTGACACAACCCAGCTTAACGTTTCAACCTCTCCACTTCAAGGGAGACCACAGACTTCCTGCCACTGATATACTCTCCATCCATCAGGCAGAGCTGTTGTCAACAATGACCTGACCCATGCCAGTGACTCCAAGCGTATGTAAACACGTCATCAGACATTTAGTGAAATGAATGTTGCTATGTTAGAAAAACTTGACATTTCTAAAAAATAAAACTGATTCTTCTAATTCTTGTCTGACAATAGCGAGGGAAGAGCATCTGAGCAAAACAACTGTCCTGAAATGACAGAGGCCAAGTTTCCAGTTTCCACAGAGATGATAAGAAAATAGTTTGATCTTCTTGTAGCCATGAAAGCGTCACTGCCCTGGACCTCCCACACACAGACAGTCAAGGACAGAGTGGAGTAGGAATGAGACGCAGGATTCCATCATTCCATTAAGAAGGAATGTGGAAAACTCTCTTCACCAGCCACAGATAAACACTGAGGAGCACGCAAAAACGCTTCTGTCACTTAATGCAGCAGGTTAATGCAGCTTTGATCACAGAATAAGAAGAACATCATTCATATTCTCTTGTGTGCATCAAAAACTAGGATGAACTTCCTCACTTAATGGGAATGGGGTTGTGGAATTTCATCTCCCTTCCCTCACAGAGGTAGGAGCAGCCTGCTGCGATTATTGTCATCCCAAAGAAGAGGAGAGTTTGTGAATGACAAAACTCTAGTGGCTCTCTGCCAAATCCTTCTTTTGACAAATGCTTCAAAAGTCCCATGCCGACAAGTTGGTGTGAATAGCAGTTCTTCTTGGCACAGCACTCCCCCCACCCCTAGGCTTGATAATATCAAAGAAAGCCCTCTTCCCTCCCCTGAAACAAAGCAAAGTCTCCATTCATTTCTCCAGCCTTCAGAACAAAAACAGACTTGCCTATTTTTTGGCTCTGCTGATCACGGTGTCCCATTTGTGTGTCTGCATAGGTGTATGCTGTTTCCTTTATTTAATCATTGTGTTCATGTTACTGGACAGATTGAAGGCAGGCGGCTGCCTTGTAATCTCCAATCTGTGTATCTGTGTGATAGCCCACTTCAAAGAGCAGACAGTTTGGTTTAAGAGGCTGGCTAACAGGAACGGGCTCCCCCGCGCGGGGGCCAAGGGCAAATCCACCACCATCCAAACAAATACAAAGGCCAGGAAAGGGGGCGGTCCGTATGGGAGAACATTGACAGCTGAGCCCAGCTGCACTGTGTTTGGGATGAGGGTCTGCCAGAGGGGAGGGGGCAGAGAATAGTGAACAGAGAAGAGCTGAACAAGACTGAGGAGGAGGAGGAGGCACGAGGGTAAATCAGAGTTACTGCCTGGCTCCGTCTGCTCAGTCTCTGTCCATTTGTCCGTCTCTCTCCCTCTCTCTCTGTCATACGCACGTACACACACGCGCGCACAGAGGACCAGCTGGAGTCCTTTGTGATTGCATCACCATGGCGACATAGCAACATGAAGTTTGCTGGGAGGCTTGGCGTTTTACCAGCAGCAGGCAGGGGGAAGCTTCTGTTGGCCATTTGTTTACCTTGACAGGGTACACTGCAGCTGCACTGACACTCACCTAAATACCAGCCAACAAGAAAACACAGCAGGAATAATGGGTCGCAGCTAGCATAACTTGGAAATCAAATAAACACCAGGCTATCTGCATAGAAAGAACAAGTAAATGTCACTGCGTTGCAAATGAATATCTAATAATGTTTCTAGCCCTGAAGGGTCGGCTTTGAACGGGTGAATGCTGAACTCTACCAACCAGTTTGTCTTGGATTGTTGTCAAAAGGCTTGTCACTGGGTGTCTGGGTCAGGGTCATGAGATGACAATTACCTGAAAGTTTCACACCGTGTGACGTTACACTACTCTTGTAAACAACAATGCAGCAATACAAGACACATCCTAAATGACTCAACATGGCCTCCAGCAGGCTACTTTAAGTTACTGTAAAGGAAAGGAAAAATACAAACAGCCTTGAGTTTCAAAATGTTTGGATGTGCTAACATAACCTGAGATAGCAGGTTTGTTGCTCATCACTTATCACTGTTAATCAGCTAATGTTGAGACACAACACAGCCTGTATACACCACATACAATAAGTGCTTTAAAAGGCTTCTGACAGCCCTCTGAGTCACCTGAAAGTCTCACACAGACCTTCATGTCAGTCTGCAACTCTCAACCACCAGAGGCCAGAGGTCATCAGAGAGGGTTTCTGCTCTCCAGATGCCTGAACTCTCTCAGACACAATAGCTCACTGTGTGCGCCTGTGTGTGTACGTGCGAACAAGAGGGGAAGGTGGCAGTCTGTGAGTGCCTTTTAAAGAAGTATATTTAGCATGTGTGAGTGCTTTTTGGCGAGGGAGTTTTCAGTGCAAATAGCACCAGAATTGTAAACATCCTGGACTAACTGCTGCATTCAAATTGATTTCTTGACTTGAGTTAAACATAAGCATGCATATCAGCAAGAAACATTTGTTAAATATGCCTCCGGTGTCCTCAGGCCAACAGTGCTATCAACAAAGCTGTGTGCTCAGTGTGCCCCTTTTTGACAGAAACCCATGTCAACAGTGGGTAACTGCTCTGGCAGGCCTGCATCTCCTGAATCACTAGATAAGCGTGTGTTTACAACTGTCAGCCACTGCTAAATCTGGCAGGCAGCTGCTCCCTGTTGGGCAATAGATTCACTTCACTTAACCCACTTTCCTGTGTTCCAAGTTCAAATAGAGAGCCTGGTTACCTGCATTCCTCTTTTATGGCCTGACGCTCTCCTCGTCCTGTCAATCAGTGACAGGCAGGGAGAGACATGCTGAGAGTTTAAAAACCAGAAGGGGCAGGGAAGTAAAAATTGAAAGTTAATTTTTAAGAGTGAACACATTAGCTTCTTCATTTAATATCCTCTTTGCCTTGGACATCTGGTGTTTTTAAGTTTGAAAAATAAATAACATTTACTCTAACAACAGTGTAACTGTCAACATCAATACTGTAAATACCAGTTAGATGACATTTCTTGCACTGTCAGATATAATCATCCAGGATTTGGTATAAATATGTAATCCCAAAGTTCCTCCCAGTATAGTACTGAAACATGTGGGCTAATCTCCTGAAGACTCTTCTTACATGAAGGGGGTTTTCTCATTAGACCTGCCCTGTGACGGCTCCAGGCCGTTTCCATTGTTCTCCACTGCTCCTTGGCAAGGGCTTTACCCTTACTAGTCCACAACCACAAGAAGAGACACATCAGTCTTTTGTTTCTGTCCAAAAGACCTGCCTGCAGGGGGTTGAAAGAGAGAGCATAGTCACTCAACATATAAGGGGAGAGGATTGAGAGAGATAAAGAAAGAATAGAAAGAAAAGTGAGAAAAAGGGGACGGGACAGAGGATAAGTTTGCTGTGCTGTTTCCTTCAGTTCCTGTACATTCCATCTGCTTCGTGGGGCATAAACCTGAGTATTAGCCCTAACACTAAAGCTAACACACCCACACATCTCACGCATGCTTTCACTGCACTCATTTCCCACAGCATTGCTCACTGACTGGCTGAGACTATAAGAGCAGACTGGCTCGGTGTGCCGAGTGACACATCGCATGTGCCGGCAATGACAGCATGGGCAACTGCAAGAAGTCCGTGGCATACCTAAAAACAGAATCATGTAGCTGGGGGAGATCAGTTAGTCATTAAATGAAACTGGATTTGTGACTGAGCAGTGACTGGGTCTACATAAATCTCAGAATATTTAACTTGTTAAAATCAAGCACAGCGAAATAAAGACAGAGTGAGAGAAGGGAGGACAGAGTCTCGATGGTGGCATTTTGTGTCGCTAAGTGGATAATACAGGCCACTTAGCCCAGTGTCTGGTAAACTAAAAATAACCACAACAACACAGCAATGCTGCCACCACACTGTTTCCAAGTGTTTAAACACGGCTCCCCGATAAAACATGACAGACTGTCCACAAGAGCTGAAAGTCTGTGGAGTTACAGCCGAATACAGGAAAACATAACCGCAAGCCTGGGGAGTAATGGACGCTGGGACAAAATAGCAAACACACGGCCAGTCAGACAAAAAGACAAGAGGCTGACACACATACACGCACAAGAATCAGCCTTAACTGAGAGGGCTGAAACACAATGCCGATGTCATGTCATTACATGAAGGATCACTGCTTTGCTGCAGCTGCTATTTACATATAAATGCAGCAGAATGTGGTCAAAAGTTCACTTCTTCTTTTCATGGTTTGCATGCAACAAGCACAAGGATTAACTCCAAAAGGCATAACTTTATTCATGAAATGACTGGCCACAAAAAGTAACAGGAAAGCTGGATGGCAGTTTTTACAAGCGTTTTGAGTTTACTCTTCCAGGAATGCCGTGAAACATCAGCGTCGGGTGTTGTTTCACAGTCTTGTTTTTTTTTGCTCTCCTCGCATTCCTTCCCCCTTTCCCCCTGTTTGACGTTCTTTGTCCTGACCACTTGCACATGGAGGGGAAAGGAGACACTGGCGGCTTAATCCACCGCCAGAGGCATGCTAAAGCCATCTGGGCCCAAAACCAAACGTCAGGCCTTCTGCATCTCCTATATGAGAGGAGGGACAGAGTGGGGGGGGGGATGGATGGAGAGCCGGAAAGTTAAGAGAGAGAGAAAAAGAGGAAAATGAGAGAAAAAAGAGGGGGAGACAGAAAGGTAGGAGGTACAACAGGGGGCTAAAGGGGGATTTGGAACAAGAACCAGGCTACACTGACGCACACTGTCTTTTGTGGTTTCCAGTCCTGACCCTCTGACCCTATACATCCTGTTGAAGGAGAGGAGGGGGCGGCGGGGAAAGACGAGATGGCAGCTATAGGCACTGGCTGCATATACGTGCATCTGTGTGTGTGTGTCCAAAGTAGCGGGCATGTATCAAATTAAAAATAAATATCAGAGAAGATGATACAGAGCTCTATCTGTCTCCCAGGTGTGATTTTTCACACCCCTCTTCCCTCTCTTCCTGCGTGTTTACATCCACTCCCTGCAGAATCTAGTGGGGGAAGAAACAATGGGCTCTCCAACATTCCCACTCTCCTGCCGAGAGCACTCGTCTGTCTCCTGCATTCCTTTCCCCATTCATCTCTTTCTCTCTCTCTCCCCTCCTGGACAGAGAAAAAAACTCCAGCTACTCTTTACACGGGGGAGGGGTCTGAGTGTGCGTCTTAAAAACCTCTGAGTGGAATCAGTTCCCTTGAACACAACCTTCCCCCTCCTCCCCTTTCCTCCCTGTTTTACTTGGTTAGTGAAGCAGCAAAGCTCAAAGAAAGGGAGGAGAAAGAGGAGATGCATTCTTTCTCTCCCTCTCGCTGTCTCTCAGTGTGTATCGGGGGTGAGTTGTGGCTTATTTTTAATGACTGGTTAAAAAAACGAAGAAAAAAAAAGAAGAGGGAGGGCTGGGTCTCTTCCCCGCCGGCCACTTGCACACAGGCTCAGTCACTCAGACACACACACACACATACACATACATTACTGTAGCTGAGTCTGGGACTTTCACAGAGAAGTCTTTAATTTGCACTGGGGCCTGGCCTCCCACTCTGCACAGCCCAAACCACCCACTTACAGCCATGCACCATTCCTCAGAGTTACTCCAACGTACTCCCTCCCTTCCAGAACAGTGAAAGCAACATGAACTTTCAACCACACAATTTAGCTGTCAAGAAAAGTCTCAAAACTTTCAATATTCTGTAAAGAGAACAGAGCAAAACACATGTTTTTCTCCACCCGAGAAAAAAAAATTAAAAAAATAAAAACTCCATCTCCTCTAAGGAGATTTAACTCTATATCCCAACTCCTCTTATGTTTTTCATTCCCTCTGGGCTTTGAGTTTGCAGGCCCTGCCCAGCTTTAGCATGCAGGAGCCATGAGGATCATCCACAGTCAACGCTGAGGAAATCCTTTCAGGGCTTTGCTTTTCCTTTGCTCTTTCTGATGCCAAAACACAGACAGGAAGAGCAGAGGAAAAAAAAGGGAGGAGAGGGACAGCCCCTACCTGAGAGAGCAGCCCCTGTCCACCTGATCTGACATGCCAGATGGGCTCTTTACATCTTGACATTTTGGGAAAGTAATCCTCAAAGTCAACCACAGATTTCTTCATTTTAACAGGAAACTGTTGTGTGCGTTGTCCCTGCAGAGCGGAGGGGGAGGACGGCAGGAGCGTGCTGCCGCAGCCATTCTTTGTGGTTTGCCGTAGCCCTGTCAGCTCCTCCCTGTGCCCCTCTCTCATTTTTCCCCACTCGCTCCCCTTTTCTTTAACTGAGAGCAGGAGGAGAGGAATGAATGACATTTTCTTGCTTACGCTTCCTGTGTCAAAAGATATCCAAACGCCACTCTTCCTCCCTAAATGGCTATAATCAAAGCATTCCAGGCCATAACAAGCTGGGACCAATTAAGTCGTAAGTAAACAGAAACACCTAGTAGTCACTACCTAAAGCTTTAAGTCCTGCAGATTTATCCTATTGACTTTTATTCTGCTTTAGAGCATGTGCAGGCAGGAAATCACTGCCTATTCAGGTCATAGAAGTACACAATAATTACACATGATTGATACTATGATATAGCAATTTCTGCACAAATATTCAGCAAGTGCCTACAGGTGCAATTCATCTGCATAGGTTACTTATGATCACACTGAATCAGAGTGTCATGTTACGCATAATTTGGGCCACATTCAGCAATTACAGGTTGGATCAGATTACGCAAATTTGACTGGCAACATGCTTCAAAGCAGCTGGGGCTATGATGACATCTAGTGAAAGATTTCATACTGCAAGTCTGTGGAATCTGCTCTTTTCCTCCCTCTCATTTGGATCACAAGAACCTGGTTTATTTTAAATTCAATTTTCAATTTGCCATCAGACAGAGCAGTTATGTTATTAAGTTCAGCAGAATCCCAAACACATCATCAAAACAAATTAAACTGAAACTGTAAAAGCTGGAGAAAAAAGGCAGTAAATCAACAGATGTAGAATTTTTTGAACTGAATTCAATTCCTCTGGATCTGCTTATCTGATGACTAATGCTCTTAAGCTGACACTGAGCCATATAAAAGAGATGCTGAGTGTTTTTCCCTTTGTGTCAATGAAAGAGCGACAGTGCAAGTTCCCACTGGCTTGCATTCTCAGACAGTCGTGACAGGATGAAGTAATTACTGAGTGGCTGACACACCAGCATGGCTAGGATTTATCTCCTCCAGGAAGAGAGATAGCCAAATCACAGTTTACCCACATCGAACTCCCAGTTCAGGCTTGATCCCGCAGCTGCAAACACTGAAGCCACACACAGACACTTTGACACTAGTACAGGCACATGCGAGCGCGCGCACACACCCACATGCTCATAAGCTCCGTCGAGGTACGGCTGCCAACCACAACTGAGAACGGCGTCTTTCTCCTTCTTATTCCACATGTATGCTGCGTGCGTGCGCTAGTGTGTTGCCACATGTCTCGACTCAGCCCTTATTTCCTGTCAAACACACCTACTAGCACCATCAAAGCAAGTGGAATGACAGTATTATGCAGGTGTGTGTGTGTGAGAGAGCAAGGGAGAGAATATGAGAGACAGATGACACCAGAGTACTGTTTAAGTTACATCCCCTCTTTGAATAATAATTCCACCTTAGAAGATGGCAGCTTTGATCCGCTGACTCACAGGTGTATCTCACATGCAGAGGCATACGTTGCTAAGGCAGGGCGTTATCTGTCCCTATAATTAGCGCCAGAGCAGGAAATAGAGAACACTGTGTGTGTTTGTGTGTGTGCGGGTGGGACTGAGGAACAGACATGGCAGGAGGGACTGATGGAGCTCAAAGAAGCATTCCTGCACAACGCTGTCAGAGAACATCGTTTCATCTCCATGTCCATATACATCAAGTAACACATGAACGTCAGTCATGACTCAGATCACTTGTTTCCTCTATCTCGGCCTATTTGGTCTGTCATACACACACACACAAACCTGCAAATACTATTTGCACAAAATGCCTAGATAATGGTTGTGATTATCTCAGGATAGAACATGGAGTTACTGAGGGATCAACTGCTGTGGTGAAACATCAAGTGAGCAAGTTGTTCCCTAGTGGGACCCAGCTCCCTCTGGTGTCAAACAAAAACAAGAATTGAAAAACTGGATTCATAAAATTAAAATAAATGAAATGGGCAAGTTATCTCTCCCCTCAAATGAGCTTTTTATAACAAAGTAAGCAACAGCAGCATATCTATTTTCAAATAGTGTGGTGTAATAGTGTTACCAGCCCTAAATAATGCATAGAAATCCTTGTTAATTTTGCACATAAATATGTTATTTTAAAGTAGATTTTTGTATTTGTCTTGCCCACAGGATATATAGCAGTGTCTTGTCACTCCATGTGGGATGGACAATATAAAAAGCATCTGTACTAGACTGACATACACAAGTGTATGTGTATTGTTTATAAATACTTCAGTGATGTTGTTGTATGGTGAGAGAAAGTCTCTTTTCTGTATTCATAGCTTAAAGCAGTACAGTTTTAATTAACAACCATATTTCACCCGCAACCTCTTTATACTGTTCCTTCTGTTCTGCTTTCATGTGGATTACCACAAATCTGAACAAGCTTTGCCCATGGCACAGAGGAATTAGGAGGCTGATGAAGAGGGCAGCTAAAAAGAGTAGAAGTAAGTAAAGAGAGAAAATCAGGAGTAGAGAGAAACACTACATCATGAGGAACTTTAGTGAAGACATCAATCTAAAGACACTTTGGTGTGTTTAAATTGAAAAGCTAAAAACTATCAAAATAGACAAAATGTGTTGTTGTTGTAGGAAGGAACTGTGTATATTTTAGTAGATTTTACTTTTACTTGACTATATTTATTTGATTTATTTATTTTTCCTTAAGATAAATTTCAGCCAACTAAAGGACAGTTTTACGCCGGTTTTATGAGTTATTATTTGCTGTTAACATCCTCATCTTTCCACACTGTTTTTGTTTTCAGGCCCCTGAGCCAGAGAGACTGTGTTTTATGAGTTTCCTGTCATCACATCTTTATCAGAGTTACTGTAAAATATGGACACCTCAGCACCCCTTCACTAGGACTGGAGTACGATTGTCTGCCTATCCTTGGCAGGTGTTTCATCAGCTTATCTTTAACGCAGTAATTACTTCTTAAAAGACACCATGACAGACAGAGGGCAGCTGGAAGTCAGCACCTGTGTGGGAGTGGAGTGTTGCAGAGGAAGTATAAGACTGGATAAATGACAGTGATATGATTGAGGAAGGAGGGAGAGGCCATGGGAATGTGTTTATTGGCAATGTGTCAGCTTCAATAAATCCGCCAATGAATTGAACTGAGAGAAAAGAAACAATGAAAATAGAAAATAACAAAGAGAAGAGACAGAAATTGCGCTATGACTGACTAAGTAAATCCCACACAGATGAGTAAAACAAACCTGAAAGCGACTGAATATACTTTACAGTTCCACCAAACCACTTCAAATTCACAAGCTTCTTGTTAACCTCCATTTATATTTAGAGCCTTTACAGACAGAATATCCCCTTTAGTATTCTAAGATGCTGTTATTTTTCACTCGCTGTACTGTAATTTGTTTGTGCTATAGAATCATTAATTTGACTATCTAAGAATAATCAGTTTAAATGCCAATACATTTTAACAGCAGGCTCTTCAAAATATGGTTGTAACTGCCCCTAAGAAAACATTTTCAGGATGAATTTTGAGCCACTACTCATTGAGTTGGAACTATTTATGAATGAAACTGGGAAACTAATGATCCTCAGGTAAAAGTAAGTACAGCAGAAATTAATGGGATGGTGCTGGAGAAACAGTGACTTTAAAGCGTGAGCACAAAAACAGAATATGAAGCAAGCAATAAAACATAGAATGCAAAAGTAACAAAGCACCAGAAATCCTGTGTAAACGTTTATCCCATTTACTTGAAGTGATGATTGAAAGTGTAGGCAGTTATAGGAGGTCTTGCTATATACTATTCAAATGGATAATAATAATGACTTATTATGTACTACAACTCTCATAAACTTTCCAGTAACTGTATTTAATACTTGATAATTGAGTGTCATTGTGATAAGGCCTTCCTAGATGAGCGTGTTACCAGCTGAGCCCTCCTAACTCCATTCTAGAGCCCTCGGTCATTTTCATGATACTACTTACAAACCCATAAACTCATATAACTATGGCCTAGTTGGATCACCAGATATGTGTGTGTGCACAACCGTATGTGTGTCCATCGCATGTTGATCTCAGTAGGGTCTCGGGTCTTGTCTGAAATAGAAAGCCATGATAGGTGACAGGCACGCAGCATAAGCTGTCAGTAGCGTGCATAGCAGAGCTGCAGAAATGTGTCGTAGCTCACTCAAGCACAGATGGTTGGACAGAAACATGGGACACAGACTGCTCGTCTATTGCAGCAGGGCATTTGGGCCCTCTGTCCTACCAAGCAGGCATCAAACTGGTAAGTGGCACCAGTGATCTCTTTTCCCTTGAGGCCTGGGAGGCTTGCAGCAACTTAGTCCCATGCCCTCTGGATGCTCACTTTAACAAGCACAGTGGTCTGAGATGAACCCCCGCAGACTCCAGTTCAGAGGACTCTTAGTCTGACCTAAATAACTGCTGGGCCCTGCAGGCGTGTGTTGTGATGCTGTGTGCAAGCGTGGCTGTATGATACAGGCCACACCTGTAGTCCCCCATCAGAGATATGCTGCAAAATAGACCGGGGCTGGAAGGTGTTCAACATGTCAGCCACCATGAGTGGAGAGGTGTAAGGCATATGGGATTAATCTCAAGTATGCTCACATGTTGTCCAGTCTGGAGGAAAAGAAGTTGCAGAGGGCCTAGCAGATAGCTGGAGTTTATCTAATAATAGTGTCATGGGTTTGATTAAAATCTATGAGTTTGATTGTGATATTTCTAAACTGTTTGATCATTTTAAAAACAACATAAGATCATTTAAGTAATCCATTAAAAAATGTTAAAATACTTTTTCCTCTATAAGTCATACCTTGACTTCTATATATTCAATATATTCTGTAATTATAACATTTCTTATTTCATTGCCTCTGTCATTGGGCTGTAGCTATTATTTAACAATAACAACAGAAAAGTTAACATTTCATATGAAGCATGAATAAGCAGAAAGCATGGGATGGGCGCCAAGCTTCAGTGTAAAGCGTGCAATAAAAAGAAAGCTAAACTTCCAGTTCGCACTTTCACAGTAAAGGCCGTGACGCGCCCAAATGCCACTGGTATGGTCTATTATTCGTGCTTGAATTGACGTCAGGTACTTCCAAAATTTCTGTCAGCACTGCTAAGCGTTCATATATCTGTACTCAAACATAATAGGGTGCTCAATTCAACGTGTTCTACATTGTGAGCGATAAAATTTTACTTCAGCAGAGTCGCTACTTGCCCCCCTTCCCCGACAATTTTCCTTTTTATTTTGAAGGCTACATTTGCCTAACCTGCCTCTGCACCTCGTCTTGACGCAGTTCCAGCATCGGTCATCACAAACAAGAGAGGGAACTGTGGCAGCTTTTACTCCTGACCGAATCCAGTAATCACACATGCCAGGCAGCGCGTTGTACAAACACTGAAGTAACGTCATGAAAACTACGGAGTCTCTGCAACACTGGGCTGAGCTGGGATAACAAGTCCTCTCTCTCTCTATTCCTCTCACTCTGACGATATAGGATCTTATGTCAGGATGTGGACGCGCCTTGATCACACCCCCATACACAAACCTTAATATCATTTCAGCACTGGGTGGGACAGTCCGTTCTGATCTTAATAAAAACTTTGCTATAACCAATGCCTCTGTAACTTTCCTTCTGAGGTCTGGCAGGCATACTTTATTTACAGGTATTCAAATAGAGACTACACTTTTATTTTTTAAAATTAGCATCTCTGTGGCCTAAAGGGTCTTTTCAAAATATAGCCTTCTGTATATTTTGATATTTTTCATTTTAGACATTTACTTTTCATTTTAAACTTTATTTGTAGTTCAATGCCTGACACAAAACGTAAAAGAAACATTACATAATATAAAAACAGTGATCATAAAGTAAGAGAAATAAAATTTGTAGGAAAAAACTGGCGATATTTTCACTGTAATTGAGAATCAACCTTCCATCTTCTGGAGGCTGCAGCTCAAATTTAAGAATCAAATTTTGTGCTTTACAACAAGGCTTTATAAGCCATGTTTGTAGAAATACTGAGATCGCAAATCCTGATTCACTGAGAGAACCCACCCACCACACAAAGTTTGACTATCTACAAAACTCAATATCACACACAGTCAAAACATACATCATACTTAATGTGTCTTACGCACTTTTAATTTCAAATTAAGTTTACTTCCATGGAACTTACTGACTAAAACTAAAATAAAACAAAAATGAAAACTGCCTCATGATACACTCCTTGCTTTTGTACGCTGATTCTCAGTACATTAAATACAGCTCAGGCTACAACTCCAAAAACCGACATACAAACGTATCCTGCAGTGCTTATTGATTAACTCAGATGGCTAATGGCTACCCCTGTGGTTTAGTAAAGTGGTGTAGTTGGTTACTAGAGCATTTCCTGAGGAGCAAAGTTTAGCTCAAGTTAGCCCTTGATGTTGCATGCTGTGCTCATATTTAATAATATTATTGATGTTTGTTGTTTACTGTAGGGGCTGGTGGAGTTATGATCACCTTGTGGAGATCACTATTACTCTACCACTACACAAACACTTTTATAACTTTCCAATTTAGATCTGTATCTAAATCTCTTTTTTATTTTCTGTTGTAGAACTTCATAACTGATCACTGGGTAGATTACATGGCAGCATGCAATGACTTGATTGCACCTTATTCAAACAAACAAGGTTGTATGATTACCTTTAGTCCTGACCTTGTTCTGAACTCATCATTCTCTGTTACAGACTGGCAGGCAAGCAGATGGCCAAATCCACAGTAACTGGCCAGCAGCATGGAACAAAGAAACACAGCTCAGTGTTATCAGGACCAATAGCTCTATCAAGGCGTAAGCAGCGCTGCCACAGGGGGCTTTCACCTGTAGTCATCCTCAAGCCACCTTGAGAGACCTTCTCAAAACAAATAAGCAAACACACACGGTGCCCTGGAGCAGCATTTTTCTTTGCTTTTTATAACATAGAGTCACCCTGACATATGACAAACAAATTTCAGCCTTGCTCCTCGGAAATGTGCATGGGCTGGGTAGGTGTGAGGAGATCTGGTCGAGATGCCAAGCTTGATCTTGCCAGTTCGACCAGACTTTAGTGGTCTGTATCCATGCCACTTCTGCACCTGGGAGATCAAGATGGCCCTCTCCACAAGCTCTCTCATATGGAGCTCTTGGAAATGCCAGTGATGGCAGTGATTGTTATTAATTAGGTCAAGCTGTCTGGTAGTTTCATCCACCACTCACACAGCTACTGTAAAAAAGATAGGTGCAGAGGGTGCAGTGCTGTGTTCGCTGAGCCCTAGAGAATGATGTTATTACAGGCTTCATAGTACAGTGATGTAAAGAGCTGGGGCCCTGCTGTGTGAACAGTAAAGCCTACAAACATTACGTAAATATAATTTTACAGTTTAGCTTCCCAGCCTGAAAGGAGCATACTGAGTTTGGGTGCCTGTCATATGGAATATATATGGATAGATATCTGCTAATGTCAAATGCTTAAAGGAACAGGAGGTCAGCATTTTGAGAACTACCTCTTGCCAGAAAATGTGACATCTCCCTCATGTCTACAGTAAACATGAACCTATCGTCAGAAGCTAGCTGGCACAAAACTGGAAAAGGAGAGCCCAAGCTCTGTCAAAATCTATCAATGAACACCTCTAAAGCTGCCTAACATTTTATACCATACTTGCTTATTTTGTACAATAAACACTAAAGAAGTAAAACTATAGAGCTTGGTCTCTAGCAATACCTCTGTTCTGTGTTGCAGTGCTTTACTCTTAAATGTATTAAATATTACTGATTCAGAGTGCAGATGCTTTTTATACCATTGAATTTCAGATACAGAGCCTCCACTGAGCAACATTTCACCACAAATGATCTAAATGAAGTAGGAAATCTACACTATTATATGCTTCCAGTATTATTTTTAGTTTTGTACAGTCAGAGCAAATGAAAATTGTTCCCAGAGCAGCATCAGAAAATGAAATGAAGAGGTGGTATTCCACTGGGCGTTGACAAGACCATCAACAAAATGAGCCACAAGCATTCCTCAAACACTTACTTAAGGAATACTTTGTAGGCACAAGATATCTGTTATTTCTGAGCCATATAGGAAATTCAAAGCCATTAAATTAAAACATTGTCCTGAGGCCTATGCAGGAGTTAGGGAGGAAAGCCACTCTTTTCACCCCAGTCCCTCTCCAGCACCTCTAAAAACAGTTGCTGCAGGAAAATGAGGCTGGATAATTGACAGCAGGTCAGCGAGCCAGAAACCAGGTTAGAGGAAGAAGAAACAGAAACTATGGCACATTTCCTGGACTTCAGATCTATGTATACTCTTTCTAATTGAAGGTCAGTTCTTCTTAGCAATTTACACACACCTAACTGCTGCTGTTGAGAAGAGCGAGTATCTAACTGTTGTGTAGAGGCAAGAAAGGGGAAAGACACAAAGCGGAGTGAAGAGGTGATGAATATATTAACTGGAGACGACGCAGGGTTGGAGAAAGCCAGGAAGCTTAGAGGCAGTAAAATCCTCACATTAACCGATTGCTATGGATTTTTCCCAAGCTTTAGAAGAGGATCTGCTCCAGATTTTATTAAAGCCGATCCGGAGCTGATGTCTAGGCCAACATATCTGTCGAGAACAATAGGAATATGTGTGTGTGGTGACTGCTTGGGTTAGCGTGTGTGTGCTGCGTACGCTGCCAGTTGAGTGGGCAGAGAGGCAGGCAACCATAACCACAGCCACTTGACGTTCAAGAGAAGAGATCAAAGACGGCCTGCCCGATTATTCCTCAAGTTAAAAGATCATCAATAATAATGGGCTGGAGCAAGCGCGGTTGGCAAACTGGAGAGAAGCATGGCCCGGAAGCTGATAGAATCTCTCTGTGTGTGTGTGTGTGTGTGTGTGTGTGCATGTGTGATATTTTGGCGGTTTGCCGCGGGGACAAGTGGGAGCAGAAACCATAAGTGCAGGCTTGTTTTCTCGAGCTGCTGGTGCCTGAACCCTCCCTCAGAAACATCATGCAATATTCACCACAACAACGTCTTCACTTCTCCTTTGGGCTCAGTGATTTCTGGTGAAATGTATGATGTATGCATGTGTGTGTGTGTGTGTGTGTGTGTGTGAACGTCAGTATGCATGCTGCTCCTGCATCACGGAACAACAGATATAAACAAAACTGCAAAAGCTGTGACTGTTTACGTGGCAGTTACCATCAGATATGAGAGAAAGAGAGAGGAGGAGAGAGAGAGAGAGGGAGAGAACGTTCTAAATGCCAGTAATGAACATGAGATTATATAATGCATACTGTTCAAGCCTGTACATAAAAGCCAGTTTTTCTATGCACTTTGAGTAGCAAGCATTGTACAGCACCGGCGTACAGTGATGTTACAGCACATCTCCATTATGTGTCCATGTTATACCACATATGTACATCATGTTGGATAGGAGGTAAAGAGGGAAGTCATTCCCATGTGTATGACCCGATGAGGTTGTGCAACTCAAGATGGTAGTTGCCAGTCATTAACGTCCTTTTAACTATTACTGCACATTCTGGCTGTCCTGCTGTGGATTTGTTCTGATCTCAAAACAGACCCATATTTGCATTAATAAACACTAACTAAAAGAAACTATGACTTAAATATATATCAAAAGTAATATTATCTAGATAACAAATTAGTTGCTAACAAAACACAACAAATGCCTATTAATAGTGAGTTTAATTTGAACACAGTAAATTTGTGCCAGTTGTTATAATTTATGCTTTTTGATTGTATTGATCGAGTAAATTTACTTACATTACAGTTACATTCCATCACTGTGAGCAAGATATATTTTAGCTGCCTGTTGTCACTGTCTATCACATTCCTTCTGCTGCTCCTCGGGTTTAAAATAAACTTTACAAGACAGATAAATATCTGATAATTAGATTAATCTTTGAAATCCTGCTGAAAACTGATTTTCAAGTTTTTAAGAAGTGTTAATTATGGTTTAGTGCTGTTAATTAAATCGTCCAAACCACCTGCAAACCCTGTATTTCTGCATAAACAGTGTAAAAGTCAGAGAACGGTAATTATGCTAACTCCCGCATGATGTGACTGTGGCTACAGTACGTGTGTTAAAAAGGTGGAGTGTGAGACAGGCAAAATATAGTCAGACTGAGAGCTTTTCCTACCCCTCCAATCTCCCTCTCTTCCTCTCCTCTTCAATCACGGTCTTCCCCTAGGAGGAGAAAAAGGAGGGGCTAATTAATTACAGTGACTGACGACTCAGTGGTGAAGATCTAAGGAGGTGATGAATTGTGCAGTAGTACAACTATGACAGTAATCTGAAGCAATCCTCTACCTTCACTACCAACCGCAGTGAACTGCTCTCCACATTGCCTCATAATAAATCATTTGAACCCGCTCTTACTGTCTTGTTCATTTGAGCTTTGGTCACAGCTGATTCCAGGATACAGTAAGGTTCGGCAGCAAATGAGGGTCAGGGGTCAGAAAAAGCTGAAAGCCAATCACATCGAGCTATTAAAGCCACAGCCTCAACTGATAGCAGCAGCATAATGTTGGATCATCATCAACCACAAAGCAGACTAATATCTCTTCTCTGTACTTTCACAACGTCCATTCATCATGTGACAAACTCAGGCGCCAAAAATGGATGTTCATTAAATTGCCAACAGCTGCGAAGCTACTGCTGCAGACATGTGCTACTTAACACACACATGCACACACACACCCCTCTGCTTAGTCACTTTTTACCTGAGAAGGGTTTAAAAAGTGTTATCTTTACATAATAAGCAAATGACATAAAACAGATAAAGAAAGAGATAGGAGAAAGAGTAAGAGAGTACCTGTATCACGAGTAGTAGCAGCACTATACAGAGCAGCTGTCTAGCTTGAAAACCAGAGTTTAGTCCCTACAACACTTCATCTGATAGATGGTTTTCATTATCTCTCCCTTCCTCAGGGGAAGGAGCTCTCTTGATCTTATCAGTCTCCTTTTATAGATCAGTAACTACCACCACACAATAGAACAATCAACTGAATTCTCCATTGCCTTTAATTGGATTGTTAGCTTGAACTGTCAATAAGATGTTTGATAAGAAAATGGTGGGGTTCAACTTCATATTACGGCTAATTTTATTAACTGGAGAGGGAAATTATAGTTGGGAGGGAGGAGGAAGTCAGTTGAAGCAAATTTTAAACAGCATTAAATAAATGTTTGCTCAGAGTCAGTGGTAAGGCCTTTGAATTGAATGAACTAGTTTTGTCATTCTTCCAATTTGCAGTAAATGTGTTTAATTAGCTGGCTGTAACCTTGTCAGCTAGGTTTGGGGAAATGCTGTCTTTTAATTGGCATAATTAAAAAGGGATGGAGGAGGGAGCCATCCTGCGTCAGGCGACGATGACTCAACGCGCACAATGTAAGGGAATGACGTTTGGATTTGCAGTGGGAAACACAGAAGCACCCAGTGCTGGATGCCGGCACGACTCAGCATCAATACTGCATGCAGTAATGCTGGAAAGCCAAGCGCTCCAGACCATGAGGCACACAAGAGGGCTAAAATAAGACCAAGCAGCCACTGAGCTTTACAGCTCGAATAAGCTCTTATATGGGGAAAAACAGTTCTGCATTCATCATATTGTATCTGAGAGGAAAACTGGGTCAGGTGGATAATAATGTGGAGGGTTTGGGTCTGCGTTTGCAAAGTGAAACAAGTCTGCGGTCAGCTAAACGAGGTAACTCTTTTTACAATAACACAAGAGAGTTAGGAATGAGAGAATTTGATTTGATGGCACTGTCCAATCCAATGTCAAATGTTTATGCAAGGATAAATCTAAAGCTCCTTTTGCAGTAACTGCAGTTCTAATATATTAATTTTTCTCTGTTGATACTATACACATGCCGCATAACTTAGACACACAGTGCATCTATAATACATACTTTCTGTGCACACACATCAATTTATAATGGCCTATGGATTATGTATGCTCACACATGTTCATGAGAACATGCGTAAGCTAGGTGCATGTTCCCACCGACCTGTGCTGCTCTGGATGGTTCTGACAGTGGTGGTGGTGCGCGGGGGTGAGTTGGTCCTCCTGTTGCCCACTGCGACGCCTCCCTCCTCCTCCTCCTGCGAGCAGCCTTTCTCTATGGCACGCACATAGCTGTGGCTCCGCATGCGGAAGCAGCCGGGCATGGGCAGGTCCAGGGCATCCACCGCCTGCGACTCCATCTCACTGAACACTGACTCGCACACCGCCTCGATCTGCCCGTTCACCTCCACCTCGCTCACCTGCAGAGGATGGGACACACACAGACATACAGCACATGCATGCAGACGCCCAGACAAGTAAAAGAAAGAAACCACACACACAACAGGAGCATACACGCCCATGCACAGGGGAGAAGTAAAAATGAAAAATAAAAATGCAGCGGTGTACCCCAGCACCGTGAGAGACAGAGGAAAAGGGACAACGTATTACAGAAGCAAAAGTGAGGGAAGCATCTCTTAGTGCTGCTCACTCTTACAGAGTGATCCCACTGATTAAAGCTTCACTAGGCAGGAGTTTTATGCACAAACACACTTCAATCACAAACTGGGCACTGCAATAGATGACACTGTTCCAGTATTCCCATAACTTCAGGCAGGCAGATTCTACATATTTGCCAAAAAGAAATTCTGTTGTTTGATATGGACACTTCTCTGCCCACAGAGAAAAAAAAGCACTCTCATGCTTCTCACAAGCGTGAGAAACCTCTTCGTTTGAGACAAATCCATTAAGAGGAGGCAATCAAAATATGGATTTAGACAGCGCAATTTTGTGTCCTTTGTTAAAGCATCACAGAGTAGCTAAGCTACATCAGCACACCATGTTCAGTATAAACACATCACATACTTTCTCAGTATGTTATTTCATATTGGTCAGACTTTTGCCTCCACACTGTCTTGTGAAGCTTTAAGCCATATAAAGAGGAACTTGCATACACTTAAAAGAGAAATATATTGGAGAAAAATAAAAGAGAGTCCAAGGAGTGCAGGGGGGGAGGAATCACTGTAGGATAAAACTTCAAAGGGCCATACAACAGAGTGAAATACTACAAGCGTTGTTATTAAAGGTGAGAATTAGGAGGTGTCAAAACTGGGACTACTGGGATTTGAGATGAGACTCGAGGAAATCTAACTACGCCTTCATGAGCTAGTGCAGCTTGGGTTTCAAAAAGGTCTAGATCTAAAGCGAAAAGAAAAAAAAAACTTGCTACAAACTTGTGAGATGGGAGTGTGTTAGAGATTAAATTGTGTGAGGGCAGATAACTCAAAGCTCCATCCCATTCCTCGAAGTCGCTTTTGCTCAGCCAATCCAATTAAAGAGAAGTTTGAAACATGTCTGCACAGGGAGCAAAATGTAGCCGGGAACTAAAGCTGTTGGTCTGGGTGTTTGTCAGTGAAGAGAGTGTAGGGTCAGACAAGTGTGAGTGTATACTGTAGAGCTTGGAGTCAGAAAGGTTTGTGGACCTCAATCAAATCCACTGATGTTAAGCCTCTTTTTTGTGTGTGTGTCAGCTCACCCTCTATGCTTACAGATATACAGAATCCATAATCCTTTTATTCAGTGGCATTTTTGTAGATGCCAGGTCCAGCGTGTCATTCTCCTCCGGGGCTCCTCCGTGCCAGGACTTGAAGGGAAGTCTCGAGGGTCTGTCATTCGGCTGGCGAGGCAGAGTGTTGCCCCTGGGCTTTGGAGGGTAGCACATATCCCCATTACCCCAGGCTAAGTATGAAGCTGTGCTCAAAATCCAAAATGACTAACATCTTATTTTGTGGCAGCTACGGCTATAACGGACCTCCACTGGTTGAGCTGTTTCCTGACCAGTTCTTCAATATGTCCAATAACCATCAAATCAAGGCAAATGCCCATCACCATTTGGAGCCAACCTCATTTCAATTATTCATCAAATTCATATGACTGCATGTTAATTCTTGTTTTTCATCTCTTACACAGCAGATGCCAAATTGAGGAGAACATTTTTAGTTTGTCATTTTGCTTCACAAAGTATGCAGAAGCAGAAGGAGCATATTAGGGTGAAGGATGGGGGTGATCGGTGTGGGGGGGTTCTGCTGCCCTCCTGTTTAATTAGCCAATCTGAATACGCCTGTAATCATATGAGCTCCAGAAAACAGCATGCAGACGTATACACTAATTGGGAGATTGGGGGTTTTCGTACTGTTCATTCTTTGCCGGATGGTGACCGGATTGTTAATTCAGGCCTTAGGATGGCTACGGATGGGATTTCCTCCCCCCTGCATGACCTCATTGGACATAGCTGTGGAGGTAAAAGGGGTGCAAGGGCCATAGGCAGAGAGGCATGGGCCCCTGGGTGCTACTAACCTGGCTGATGGTGCTCATGGCTCTCATGTAGCTCTCGTTTCGCGAGCGGAATTTAGGTGAGGCCAGCAGCCCTGCTGGGTCCAAGCTGTCCAGACTCCTATTGATGGAAACCTCACTCACCGCCCGCAGGTAGCTGTGACTCCGGATCTGCAGCTTGCGCGAGTGCTCTGTGGAAATCCTGCCGCAAGAGAGGGAAGGAGAGAGGACAAAGAGGAGGGACAAAAAAGAAGAAAAAGTCAAAGCTTGGTAGAAGGCGAGAAACGAATCGAGATAGAGGCAGAAAAGGAGTAGGGGAAAAGAGAGGGAGAGATCAAGTGATAATAACAGAGTGAGAGAAGGTATTTGCAAAGTACTTGGCAGTGTGTGTGAACCCAAAGATATGGATCAATCCACAATGCTTCAGGAGACACCTTTATCTAATCAACAAACACAGTACTATTGAGAAACACTCGCAGTAGCTTAGGTAGTCTGTCCTTGAAGCACCTTGTAAGCACTTTCTAAAACACTTAACGGTGAGAACACTCACACACACACACACTGAAATTTCTTTCACACTAAAAAAGACCTACAGATTGACACAAAAATACACACACACACGTGCACAAATGCACCCTGTCTCCCAGGAAGATGAATAGGTGTCTCATTAGCTCTCACCTGCCTCCAATCCCATCGCTCAGCATGCTTCAGGCACGTGTATGTGTTTGAGTAGTGTGTGTGTTTAGGTTACGCAGCAGTCGGATGCGAGCTAAACAATTCATTAATCAGAGGAAATAACACCTAAAAAGCTGACTGGCTTCCTTCTTGATAAACATCGTGGCCTACTAAACCAACTTACAGAGAAACAAAGTGCATGGAGAGAAATGAATACAACTCAAATTAGAAAGTCTATTCTTAAATCAGCCATGAGAAGTAAAGGTCCAGTACCCCCTGTAAATCACACTCCGTCTCTCGTTTTCAAATATAAAACCATTTTTACACACACACACACACACACAGACGCAGCCACAGACACATACTGTACACATGCACAAGTCTTACTCTCTGCCTCCAGGTCAGGTCTGCTTTAATTATGTATTTCCTCCTAAAAATAGAGTGTGGCTACCACAGCCAAGCAAACTAGATTACTCATTCTTGGATGAGAGAATGGAGGAGAGAGGACGGTGAAGACAAAAAGGGAAAGGACAGATGAGCTATTGTGATGGAGATAGTCATTTTAAAATACATCTCCATGTAAACTAAATATATTTCAAGTCCTCCATAACAAATGGCAAAATAGGTTGCTGGTCCATGTTCTCCACAACAACACATGTAAGCATCTACCAACCTGACACAACTATCTACAGAGCAACACTGTCTGTTTTCTGACCTCACATTGTGATGGTTATGATTGGGTTAGATTTAACCACAAAAATACCTGGTTGGGATTTGGGAAAGATCATGGTTTGAGATAAAAATACAGTATAGGTCTTATGGACACCAAAAGACTTTGTTGCTTGAATGTAAACAAACATAATTTTGATGTATTTGCTGACATGACTGATGCTGTCTTCTTTCTTGGAAGGACAGTCTCATATTTTGGGGTTTCAGACTGGTAGTTGTTCCTCTTTCCTAACAGTTTATAGACCAAACAATTAATTTGATTCATAGGGAAAGTCATCAATAATTTAAATAACTGCTAACTGGAACCCAATTTAAAAGTACAGCAGACTACATCAAAAAATATAAAATATAAAATATATTTATCTATTGATAAAGTAAATAATAACAGCCTTTTTTTTCTATTGGTATCACAGCTAATTTTTCAGCTCCTACGTTTTCCTTTTTTCCCTTCTATTCTCTATTTTTTCCCCATGGAACATATCCCAAATCTTCCTTCTGAGGCACTATACTCAATTGACGATAGTCATGAAAAGGTACATCCTTAAAGCCAAAAAAAGAAAATCATAATGTATAACCCAAGCCTCAGAGATTTGTATTAATCATCCATAATCAGCCACCTGCAGTCTGTAACTGTGGGGGATGCACAGAGGAATAAAGTAAACGAAGAAACAACCTACACCATTATCTTTATCCACATCTCCTCTTGATTTCCCTGTGGGACTGATTATAGGCAGGACCAATGATGTCTATTGTGGCAACTTGAATGGCAGACCCAGTCTGTAATCAGTACCACCTAAGGGGGGAGGTCAGCCTATCCCAGGGTGTTCCTCTATGGAACAAGTGACATTAATGAACACATGCTCCTCTGCCAGTCAGGAGTAAAGGCTGTCCAAAGGCATCTGCTGATTTCTTCTGTATTACACTGCAAACCCCATCTTCTCCATCATCTCACTTTGTTCTCATCTTTCCTGTTAGCCCGCTCTTCCTGCTTCCCAACTTGAAGTTTTCTCTGTCCAACTGTCCTATCCTCTTTTACTTTCTTTTGCTTCTTCCATCTGTCACTCTCTTGTCATCTTAGTCACTCTCCGAATAAAAGTCCTTAGAGCGATGACTGCGGTTGGAAGATGGAAGGACAGAAAGACAGAGATGTGATTACAGCAACCTATTATTCAGAATGTCTGTTCTCGGTGAGACATGAAAAAATAAACGATAAAATCTAGGCCAGGAATAAATGAATTTGCGGCAATTCGCTGTTGGTGCAGTGAGGAGGGAAGTGCCAGCAGACGGCCATTTCTTTCTGAGCTTGTTTGTCTGCTAGAATAACTTTCACTAGTCAAGGACACAAAAGGTCAAAGAACAGGCTCAGAAACATATATGGGAACAACAAAGCTGATTATTTAATCATGGCGGAGAGTTACACAGACCTGTGCCAGCCCCAAAAGCACAGTGTGAAAATGTACAGCTGTTCTCTGCCTCATTCTTCATCTCCAGTGCAGCTCTGCAGCCTGTTTGTTCCACTGCTCCATCAGACGATGATGGTGTTCCCAGGCCAAATTCAAGCCACACAGGGCCCCAAGCTGCACCACTTGCACTTACATAATGGTGTGTGTGTGTGTGTGTGTGTGTGTGTGTGTGCGCACAGCTCAGCAACCAGTAACAATGACTGAGCACCCACTGGTGTTCTTTCTCTATCTCTTTATATTATACAGCTATCTGCCCACAGCCCTGAAGGTGACATAAGACTTGTGTCCCCAATTCTTTCACTGTTTCATGGCTGTATGGTGAAAATATTTATTAGGTATGAGTAATATTATAATATCAAATTAAGACAGTTAGTCCCAAGTTGTCACGTCCAGTAATGAAGATGGTGGATGGACATGCATTAAAGGAAATTTTCATGGTTTTGGTCATCATTTCTAATAGTTCTAATACCTGCACTCACCAAAGTAACTTGGAAACACAGGAGGTCTTTCTTGCTAGAAGCCGTGGAGCAAGAAAGACAAGCAGTTAGACAACAAGACGCCGGGTATAATGGGCTGAGAGAGTTAAGTCGATGATCACTTTATTTTGAGGTAAAACTGGAAAGAGTGAGCACACCTGAAATAATAATATTCCTCATTGCACTAAAAGAAAAAGATGTGCACACATGATTAAGCAGCAAGCAACCAGGAAGATGAATGTTTACAAGAAAGTTTGGGGTGTATCACTCGTCCTGTTTTCTCTTCCAAATAAGCATGATAACCTGTGCATGTTTCAGTGTGTGTTTTTTTTAAAGCTATAAGATTCTCTGACTGCTTGAGTTTTCTTACCTCATGACTTGTTTTTGGCAACAGCCATCTCTGCATCTCAGCAATGAATCCTTCAGTGTTGTAGTGTTATTATTATCACTAGTAGGGATGATTACATGAAAATTACAAAAGCAAGACTATGGTTGTGTGAAACCATATTCCTCTTCTCCATGGAATTCTGATCTTTGAACTGTATTCAATCAGGAAAGAGATATAAAGTCAGAAAATGTTACCTCTGAACTTCGTGTTAGCCAAGTTAATCCAGGTCAAGTTCACCGTGAAATACCTGTTGTCACAGTTTGACGCTTTTTAACACTTTGTTAAGTCAGAGAACGCTGATGGACTGTAGCACCGCTGTTGAACACTTTATGAGCGCTTACGTGAAAAGCCATGCCGAGCAGAATGCCTTATGCAAACAACAAGTGAAACAACTTCATGAAAATCTTCAAATAATAAAGCCTGGGCCAACCACAGATCGTTAACAACAAGGCTGTACCGGAAAGAGAAAATATTCGGCTGATGTTGTCAACCCATGCGCATTTCTTTTGTAAAATATGGCATGTATTTTGAAGAGACTTGTGTGCATGGACAGGGCATCATATTTTCAATTAAGGCTCAGTCTGTTTATGACTGTAGAGATAATAGAGGCCAACTATGAAGATAGAAGTGTGTGTCTGGTGCCAGTAAACACAGGGCAGGTAATTGTTGTGGCCACTGAGAGTCAGATTCACACATAAGCCAGATCATGCTGCATGACGCTGCGGAGTAACACTGACTGCCTTTCATCTCCTTCTGTTTGTCGACTTTTTTCCCTCCACTCTTCTGCATCTCTCTGTTTCAATGAAAACCACACAGTAAATCCGCTGCGGCTTTCACCATTCTAAACATTATGTTCAGAAGCATGTACTGTAGTCGTTTAAAAATAATACGCACAGACAGACATACAGTTACATCACATGAACACGTCAAAGAAATATTGAAATATAGAAATGATTAGTCAGTCAATTAAATTATTAGTGATGACAGAGAATAAATCAACAATTTAGCAACGAGCAGCAATCAAGGCTGAAGCTTCTCAAATGGAAGGATTTGGTTTCTTTTATATCATTGTAAATGTAATATCTTTGAAGACCTCACCTACCAAGGAAACTGTGAAGGCTATTACTTTTATTCTGACATTTCTGACATGATTAATCAAAAAAGAAAAGTCTTTAAGAATAACTGATACTGGATAATTGTTTCTACCCCCAACACAAACTCACTTGAGTGTGGTCATCTCTGTGAGGGACGGGTTGTGGGCTTTCAGGTAACTCGCTGCCCGCCGCGCCTGGACCTTGGGCGAGGCTTGGGGCTGCAGTCTGAGTCGCCTGTCTCTTCTGCCATGGGCCTGAGTGAGCTGCTGCCAAGCGCATCCGGCATGGGATCTCATCAACCTTCCTGCCGGAGAGAACCTGAACAATCTTGAGCACCAAAAGGTATGAAGGAGATAAGTAAAGAAGGGGGCGAGACAGGTCACCCTCCAGACTTCCAGGTCATGGAGATGCACCCACAAATGAAAAAATAGACACAGCAAGGCTGCAATATTTCCTCCCTGGCCTGATATAAAATACCTGTATCACAGAGTGCACTTAACGCTTTGCGTTAACAGTAACAGTGCTGCTTCAATGCAGGGTCTGCCTTGATCATACTGCTTCGGGACGCCGGAGGCCTTTGTCTGTCCTGTGATGTATGCGCATATCAAATGCAGGGAATTAATTTTTGATAAAACGTTGTAGTAGCTCATTTCGTCTGCTCTCCTGACTTTTTCTGCCAATAATAATTACTGAAGGTAAAATAAAAGGAGGCAAAGCTCTGTTCCTAATCTAAAAAGAGAGAGAATCAAAGACAAAAAGATATGATGGAGAGAGAAAACAATGGTTCAGCAGAACCATCAGAACCAACATGAGTGGCTGTTAGCACCAGCTCTAGAAGTGAAAGAAATGAGATACAGAGCGAAAGTAAAAGTAGAATCATTCAACAGACTGGTGCGTAGCTAGGAAACCAGGCTGACCTTGATGTCAGGCAACCACAGACCAAAGAGATTTGAAATGAGATCAGATGATGTTGAGAATGAATGATTATATTGATAGAGAAAAAGCCAAGGTCAAATGAAGCCAGCACATGCTTTTTAATCCTCTTTACCTTGCAGTAGAGCACAGCATATTTAAAATGCCTGTTCTAACCCAGACTGTTGAGGAAGGTGAGGAAGGTTAGCACCAGTGTGTGCTGGTGATTACAGCACCTGTGCAACCAAACCTGGATTGCAGGATCCCATCCTAGCAGATGAAGCCGGGTTGATGCAAGTCCGCTTTAAGGATTCAAAAACGCCTGCAGACTAACTTGTCAGTTCCTTCTGAAAGCCCGCTTTTCCTTCCGCTCCTTTTCTAGAAAAAAAAGTACTGCTCTTGAAGGGAGAAATGTTGCCGTGACTGCAGCGACAACATCCTTCCTTGATCTGCTCACTCTGTTTTCCAGGCTGTTAAATGTTAACGGCCACACAGAGCTTCCTCTGTCTTCATGCTCCCTCACTTTTGCTCTCTGACTTTACTTTCTCAATTCACACCCTTCTGTTATCCTTATTTGCCTCCTTTGCTCTCCTCCAACAAACACACACACACACACACACACCCTTCCTTCTATCTTCTGGCTCAACTTCTCCATCGCCTCAGACTTATATATTTGCAGCCCACCCCGATGAGAGGAAATATATGCACCTGAAACACTTTTTATCTTTTCCAAACAGAAAAGAGCAGCAGGACTGTGGTGTGTGGGCTTTGAAGGGGTCTCAGCACGTGTGAGGTATGACTGGGTCAGGAGAGGAGCAGTTTTTCTTCCTTTTTCTTTTGTCTGCTCACCTGGCCTTCTCTGGATCTCCTAGTAGCACCCTGTCATTGCTCTGTGACATACACACAGAAACACATGCATGCACATCACTGCTGCTGTATTACTACTAATGAATTTGCCATTTATTCTCTGAAAAGAGATTAGCTAGGTATTTTGATCTAATTTCCCTCGGGCTTGTATACTGTAAAAATACATGCTGTTTAGGGTCGTGTTGCATGAACCTGACCTGTCAAACAGCGACAAAAATCAGCTTAATTGCATTATTCCTCTGTAAAGTAGTAAATGTGAAAGCTAACACTATCCTGCACTTTGACATACTGTAATAACATAAACATCTACCTGCCCGCGTATTTGCACAAGCACAGAGGAGCAGATGACATGTGATGATTTTGCAACGGTTTATGATGACGGATTAAGTCAGACGAGAGCAATGATCATCTGAGGACACAGGGAACGACAGGATGGGAAATGGACCAGTGCCTCCAAAGATCAATCTCTTTAACTCACAGACACACACAAACAAACCATGCAGAAAACAGAAGCATGGAGGAGTGAAGGCCAGATGACATGAAGTATGACATGCGGAGGTGGGTTGCTTAACAGTCCTACCTGTAGGCAGGTGCGCCTCGCTCGGCCACTAGAGCTTTATCTAGGTTGGGACTGAGGCCTTCTGGTAGACCTCTCTGTTCTGCTCACCGCCGAGTTGGAAGACTATGAGCTCTTTTCTTCAGCTGTACTTGGCTGTCCAGCGCCACCACGGCAGCCTCCGCTGCTGCCCCGGAGCACGCGCCGAGCACTTCACGCCATTGTTACTTTCGCGTGATGTCTTGAGAGAGGGGCGCTTGGATAGTGTTATAGGACTCATGAAGCACTGCGACTGAGACGGTCTGGGTGGCGCCTATATAGTTTGGCGACCCCAGAGGGTGGCTCACTGCTGCCTGCAAGTGATGGTGGTAGAGGCAAACCTCGGCCAAGCGTGGTCATCTGAGCCCAGTAGCCCGAGATGCAGAAAAAAGACCCTCAAAGTTCACTTTGAGCGGTTCTGTCTCGCTGCGCTTGCTGTGCTTGTGTTGTATAATGGTGGAGGGTCATCAGGATTGATTTGCTGCCGTCATCCTCCCGCCTCCCTCCACCACCAGACCTCCTCGAGGGCCCCAGGGAGTGGGACTTGTGAACAGCTTCTGGACAGAGTGGGATTATGGCTGATCCGATCGACTGTCACTGCTGATGCTCCACCGCAGTACGCCGGAATGGCGTGTGGTAGCCTTCACGCCGCGACAGGTGCCTGGCGCTCAAACTGCTCTAGCAGGTTAGAGGGGACATGTTGTTCTCCACCTCCTCCACCTCCCTTACTGCTCCCTGTTGGCCCTGTATAGCGCACCACAGCACCACACTCCTCCTTCAGCTCATGGTGGGAGCTGTAATGTCTATGTAGGGAAGGTGCAGCTGGCTGTGGTCTGACACGCACTGCATTCGGACTGAAAGGAGTTACGCTATGTAGCAGGGTGGTCAGCAGAGTGAGCCTCCCGGCTGAGGAAGTAGGACCGACGCATCCGGAGTGCCCCAGGGTCATGGAGTCGTAAGAGGGGTCGCAGGTCACCGTGGTGGTGGGACCACGGCTGCTGGACAGGCCTTTCGCCGTCATCGTGGCTGTCGACGTGGCACATCCAACTGCTGCTGCAAGGGAAGTCTGGCCAGGCCCAAAACCAGTTCTACAGAGAAACACATGTTGCTGAGGAAGTAAACAGACAAACAAACAAGAAGAGAGAGATGAGAGGAGAGAATTATAAATATCTCATATTTGGTATACACTCAAAGAATATGTGTAATGTCATCTGCTTTAATTTGAGGAAGATGCTTAAGCACTTCTTCACAAATGAGAAACTTGCTGATGTTGGATGGGACTAGCCTATTCTCTCTTCAACCTTTTATTTGTCCTTTAAAACTTCAAAGGAGCCGGCTCATAGCAGTGCCACTTGGCATGATGTCCCTGATATCCAGATCTGTCTCAAGCCTCTCTTCCACTTCTATCCGCTCCGGGTAGATTTCAGTCAGTAACAGGAAATCGAGGAAACAGAGGAAACAAAGGAGGACGAGGTATCAAGAAGATTCCAACTATTTCCAGCTTGGAGTGTGCTAAAATTGTTCAAGCAAATGTTAGAAGCATCAGGAACACAACAAAAAATAATATAATGAGAAATGGTGATGGGGAATGTGCAGAGACATAGCATCTCTGCAGAGAGTCCAATGCAGTCTCCTGTATTCAATCCAGTGTCACAGAACAGTGGATGTAACAGATGTGATAACATCAAAAAGTGCATTTACTTTTGTTTTACCGAGACTGCTCAGTGTGCATGCATGCAACATCCCTCCACCCAATAAAGACAACAAATGATCCACACTTTCCTCTCATACTCTAGTTCTCTCTACAAACTAATTGGCCAGTAAAACCCAGCTGACAGCTTCCAAATGTCGCAGGCAACCAGCAATAAACTGACCTTTCCTTACATGCAGGACATGAAAACAATGGCATCCATCACGCCCTTAAACTGCCTTTCCTTACCCATCTAACAGGACACAGCCATTAACCCACACTGTTTCCAATGGACTGAGGGGTGAAGCTAATGAGACAATAATAAGAGCCTAATGCACCCTGGTAGAACTGTGATAGTGGTGTGGCTGAGCCTGCACTGGGAATTCATTACTGTGATTTATACACTACCAAAGGCCACTGTGGTAAATATAAAAAAAAAAAGAAAAGAAAAACAAGGAGGAAGAAGAGGGGGAAGAAACAGAGGAGAGAAGATAAGAGAAAATGAGGGAGACAGATGTTGTTGAAATACTATGTCAGTTCTTACATAATTAGAGTATACTGTGTAGGCAATATGCTGATGTTTATGTGCATGAAGAAGTAGTCTGATTTATTATTTGTTTTAACAAACCTTGTGCTGGATTAATTGAAAAATTGGGGAAATTATTCAGGCACTTCGTCTGTACTAAACCAGTGATCAAATCACCTGGGAGAGAATTAGCCAATATATTATTCATGTATTGTTAGAGAGAAATGACAAAATATATAACAATCCCCACCGATCTGCAATATACTTACAAGAGGAACTCACACAAAGCACACACTACGCATAACACAGACACACACAGTGTCCGCTTTCTTGCAGGTAATTTCTAAAAAGTGGGCTGTGTCCAACTAAAGGTATTCATTGCAGTTGACAGAGATCCTCTGTTGGCCGCTGGAAGCAATATGAATGTGACCTAAATAAAAGGCTCACAAGATCCACAGCAGCGTGTTTAGCACAGCTGTTCGCAGCACCGCACTAAAGCTGAAAAAGCTTAGTTGGGTCACGCTGGCTTTCTGCTCACAGTCACACATACACACACGTATCACACACTGACACACAAATACATAGTGTATCTGACAGGCTGCATGTCCATGCTGAATTTTCCGATGCTGCTAGTTTGTAAAGCTTAGTTTATCGATTACCTAACAAGAGGATCTGCTGGTTCTATGTGTCTGTTGTGGCATGGCCTACACTGACATGAAGAAAGCTCATAGACGCTGTGGTTATGTATTATGTTGTATGTCCATCGAAGCGACTGACCCAGTTATGTTCTCACCGTTCACCAAGCCAGCCTCTATAGCATACCCTCAACTGATAGACCATATTATAACCTGAAACAATATTCAGTCAATATATCAGTAACCATTTTAGGGTTGGCTGGTCTCTCCACATGTTGCTAATTGGCTGTTTCAAGCCATAACCCTAAGTTGAGTTGTTGTTGCTCCATCTAGTAACAGCACATAATGAAGCTATAATGACGCAATCAGTGTCCTTGATTTCAGATGATTCTCACTTTGATCTTGTGGACTGCCAATTTTAAGCAACTGAAATAACAACAATTCCAGCAGTCTCAACAGATGTGGTAGCTGATGAAACTCCTATAGCATATATATCTATACGTGACGCTCATAAACAGGATATCACACTAAGAGGTTATAGCTACATGATGCGAACATATACTAACAGCAATTGTTATTGTATTGCACTTATAGCATCTAGGACCAGCCTCATATTATGGATGTGCTTAGTGGTTTTTAATATACAATCTAGAACTTACAATCATCATAGAAGTTAGTGGAACGATGTGTCTCTAATTACTAGAGGTAATATGAAAGCTAGTGTTTTAACACGGGGCCCCAAAAGATAAAGCAGAAGAGAAAGCACAAACATTACAAAAAGGAGTAGCAACGTTATGGATACTTTCACCTGCCTCTAACTATTTAGTGCTTTCAGGTGAGAAAGTAATCATTTAGATTTTGTCATCACTTGATCCAAACAATGGAAACTGGTTCCCACATTTTGGAGATGTCAGGACCCGCTTGCCGTGTGAAGACCAGCCGATCATCTCTGTAGCCCCAGTCTCTCGTATAACTGGTCGGTCAGTGTGACCATCGTCCCTGTGGAGAACAGTCTTATCTTGGCAAGCCTCGTGGTAATTTAATGTTGGCTCAGTTGTCTGCAGCATTTTGAACATGTTATAATTCCTCTTGATCAAATTTAACGAGTCGAAATGTAATATTTGTTATCGCTAGTCGTCTGAAGGTAACGAGAATGAACAGGAGGTAATATGAATTATATTAAATTTTGTTTCATTTTTTTATGTACTGTATACCACAGATTGGATAACAGGTATACCTTTTACTATACCTACTGTCAGTTTTTTTTCCCCAAACAGTCTGCTTACCAGAGTCCCGCTGAGCTGCTGGATGTCAGCAAGAACGCTGCTGTTCTAACTTCAAATAGTCTCCTGTCCCTTGTTGTTGAATTCTAGCTGGTGGTTGCACTTCATCAAAATCTTTTGCATATTGTGACAAAATAATTCTACTTGAGCATGCATAAACAGATTGTTTTGAGGAGAAAATTAACCACAGCAACATTAATTCTCCACCAAATTTTTAAGGCAAAGTATTGCTCGCACCATAGCCCCACAAAGATCACACAACATGCAGAGAGAAATCCAAAGCTTGACAGGCTCAAGCAAGTTATGATTGACAATCGCTGTTTACAGATGGGTTTAGCAAACTAAGTCAAATGTCGCCATGGGAATTCATCTCAATAAGCCACAACATAGTACAGCATCATAGAACTACAGTGCTGAAATGCAACACAAAATAAAAAGAAAACAACAAGAAACAACAAGAAACCCAAATAACTTGCCCTTCTACTTTGTGTGAAGAGGTTCAAAACCACTGAGACCCTGTTAATACATTGAGAGTGATTGTGTATGAACAGCAAGGTGTGCAAACAAGTAGATAAAACAAGTCAGGCTATGAATGTTAATGCTCATTAACACCTGCACTGCATCAGCACAGCAGGCTAAATTCTGTTTATATTATGTGTCTTTGGCTGAGATAGATAAAATGGTAACAGATTTTTTCTTCTTTATCATCTCACACATTAACCAATCTTGGACGAGCTCACAGCGTGAAATCTACCCTAATTTTCTTTTCCTTCACCCTTAGCTGTGAGACTTACCAAAACTAATAAATTAAAAAGTGGTAGGAAAATGCAAAGCAACATTGACTTACTTACTGCATACCATCTTTGTGGGAAGTGTGAAATCAATAAGTCTTAGTGTGAGAAGACTGCAGCCTTCTGTTGGCAAAATAAAAAGCTTGCATACATTGCAAAGTTGGTCTATGTTGCTCAATCGACATCAAACGCTGGTTGCAAGATGGAGCTGAGGGGCTTCATAGATCTTCTTTGAGGCTGTTAGAGGCCACAAGGCTACAAAGGTTTCTTCTTCTTCTCAGACCTGGCAATGATTTCACAAAGGTTGAAAACATTAACAATCTCCTCCACGGTGATCAAATCACTACAATGGACGTGCGGGCTCATCTTATGTGTATGTGTGTGTGCACCTGTGTGTGGAAGAAAAGAAACATCACTTCACCTCCAGTTTACAGGTCAAGTAAAGTCTTTGACTTTGATCCAGCAGCAGAGATTTGCAGTCCCACACTGCATGATATCACTGCCCAGACTGGATAGTTATAAGGTTGAGGGTATGGAACACATGTATGTCTGCATGGGTTTATGTATACCTTAGTGGGACTGTTTACCGTACTGCACACTCCAACAAAACAATGTTCTCCTGCATGCTCAATTACCATTCAGCTTGAATGTTTCACTGTGAAAAATACAATAATAAAATGCAAATCTATTGACTTACTCTTTCAAAAATTGACAGATGAAATTGGATTTAATACACTCTGATTGATGTGGCTTCATTTTCCATTTCTCACAAATGCTGGATATGAAAGGTTAGACTGTGGTCTCATATATTTCTGGAGATATGCGATGCAATACATAAAAATCTTTTGATTTTTGGTGCACATATGACCTGGGCTGTCCGTTCACTCCTGTTAGTATCTAGCCACACAGATATCTTTGGTTCAGTTTACTCTTCTGCTGCCACTAAAGCAATAAACAGCAGTTAAGATCATTTAATTTTTGGTGCTCAAAGCATTTAAAGGTTATGACGTAAAACACTAACAGTACGTGTGAGTCTCCAGAATGGTCCAGTTACTTGAACACCACAGACATAGCTGAGGTCAGTTGGTAATAAACAAAACTAAACCCTTTTTATCTGCATTCTAATGGGGTTCTGGCAAAACCTTGTCAAATAAAACTGAAAAACAGACACCACCATGTTTTGTTTTTGTTTTGTTTTTGAATTTGGGTGAACTGGACCCTTTAATATGAGGAACAAAAGATAATTGAGCAGCACGATATAGAATAAACAAGATAATCAGCATTATGCTTTTCTGAGGAAGAAGTCAGTCTAGTGGAAAATAAATGTTCTGTAAAATACTGAATGACATAAAAAGTAGTAAATGCTCTACCTTGCTGCTGACAAACATAAACACACATAATGAGATGTAGTCAGATATTCCTCTGGGGAGCTGTTTTAACAGACACACTCCCAGTGCAACTTTAATAAAACTCACCCTGTATTATTAAATATTTAATTATATGAATATTTGAAGCTTTAATATCTCAAAATGAAAGAAGACACAGGAGAGCCAGAAAGGCAGAGAAGCAGTGGCAGGACAGAGAGGGTTTTCTTCACAGAATGTGTGAACAGTGTATTTAAAGAAAACCCCAAGAGAATGATGCCGAACATTTTAAAGACAGCTAGGCCAAAAAGCCATTGAGGAATCCAATTTTTGTGTTTCCCGGATTATGGTGAAGTGGCTTTTAGGATGTCATTACCAGAGACGCTTGAGAACCACTAACTTTAATGTCTCTTGCTGTTAAAATGACTTGGGTAACGATAGATGACAGTCTCCTGACTGTCCTTGTCTGGCTGCAAGGCAACATTTTGAAGAAAAACCGCAAATGATTGCTTTGCCTATTTGATGCATCATAAAACACACAAACGTCCGCTGCGTCACATCCTGGACACGACAAGTCAGAGAAATTGATAGAGCAAGCTGAGCGAGGGTTCCTGGCTTGTCGGTGGAGGCGACTACCCACACCGAGCCAGGCCGATCTCATTGATCAATAAATGACACCCATGCTGGGACTGACTTGTTCCCAAACAATTGAAATGTTAACCACTTTATATCCGGTCAAAATAGCAGCAACTCCATCTAACAAATACAGGCTTGATTGGGGAAATATCTTAGTATTATTAAATCGTTAGATTGCTATGCAATTGCTGTGATGTAAATTAACGATGTCGGCTAGAGAGCTGAGTTTACTTAGTGAGAAGTGGTGAGCCAGAGCCTTACATGAGAGTCTCGAGTTTATGGGTGATAGTTTCTTGACAACAAACCAACCAATTAGGCCGCTGACTGTCAGGTCTCTGACAAACGGAGGACTGTGCTGAGTTATAGCCTGTGGACCCACCAAACACATTCTGGAGACAAATTCTCTGGTGATGAGGTTCATTTGATCAAGGTAAACAAATTAACAAAGGCATTAAGTCTAGAGAAAGCCTCATGTTGTTTTGTCTCAGGCAGAGCTGTCAATGAGGCCTCACTGCTTGTTTCCAGTTCAGCAACACAGAAAGAGTGTAATTGACTTTGCGAAAATGCTGCAAATGGAAGCACCAAGCATGGGATTCAAGGTCATCTTAAAGGTACATCAGATTGTGGGTTTTGGAGAGTACTTGCTGCAATAGCTCTGTAAAACCTTTCAAAATTACAATTTTTTAATGTGTAATTTATCTTAGGCTTATCAAACTTTAATTTTATCTTGTTCTGCTATTTCCATGACAGAAAACATTTCATCCACTGTACTCTGCTTTGTATATTTCAAGCACCATTGAACTCTAAAGTGACATCTCAAATGATGGATTCGCGTGACATTTCTATGTAGAAAATGAAATAAATGCAATTAAATATCAGGAAAGTTCTGACTGTGGATTGCTATGCTGAAAAGGCTTCTTCTTTTTTTTCATAAAAATGAATCTACTCATTCAGGAGTCCCTTGATCTTTAAAGAAAAAGAGAGAACTGAGGATCTGACACTTGCCTTTGACTCATAACAGAAGGCCATGACTCCACTGAGATTGCTATTGTATGGCTTAAGGTTGAATCCATCATGGTGTACAGTGAGAATCAGGATAAAGAGGCTAGCCCAATTGTTCTCTCACTTTAAAGGGTACCAGTTAGATCTGATAAAATTCTTCATACAGTATTAGGCAGTCACATGGTTCTCAGAGGATTGGCTAAATTTTTAAGCTTAATCTCAATAGAGGTGTGATACCAAAACCTAGTCAAAATGAAAGCTGATCTTCTGTTTGAGCATAGAAAAATAGTATTCAATCTCTAATGATCAGCTTGAATTAAAAACTCACAGAATATAAGACATAATAGGCTCACACTGTAAATCAGCAGCTAAATGCACTATTACATACACATTGTTATATCAGCAAACTAGGGTATTGTCTTTTTGCTAATGCAAAACAGAGAAAAAACAGTGCTGTGAAACATATGACACTAAACTATCTACAGGGCTTACGCCTCAATAGACAGAAACCATAGATGCTAGGGCTGTTAGCCGATAAAGTTATAAAACAGGGTGCTCACGCTAACGTTAGCTGAACAGTCAATTCCACAACATATTTTAGATAGGTTACATTGGTTGTACTTGAATTGATAGAAACAAATTACAAGCCAGCTCAAACTGGTCAAACCAGGGTTTTTTGAAAAATGACAGCTCCAATATCTGTAGTATCAGCTGTAGTATTCTTGTGGCGGATAAACTTTGAATCCAGTGATTAAAGATAGTTTCATACATTTTCCAGAATTAATTTTCTCTTTTTTCAACTGTAGATAAAACAAACTATAACAAAGAGATTACTGATTGTGGATGTTCCTTTGGTTTGGCCTCGGCAATAAACTAAGTGTTTTAGAGGATAATAATGCCATATGAGTAAAGATTACTGTGCCTTTCCAAGTGATCTACTTGTAAACCTTTGATATTACAGAGGGTGAGAAATTACTAGCTCTTTTCTCATTCCTCTTTTAATAAAGTTCAATAAAGTATCCATAAAAAGCAGCCAAGGAAATTGGACAAGGAGGACAGCATCACCATGGGAAACAACATTGATGAAAGATGAAAGGATATGATCAAAGACAAATAAGGCTACTTATTATTTATGAAAAATATAAAGTAAAAAATACATACATTAATACATTAAGTGCATAGAAGAACACTACAGAATTTGTAGTATTTCACAAATTCACACTTTGATTTCTACACTGATTGTTCATATAGTACAGTAGGGTAAGCTGAGTAGAACCTAATAAAATGAATAATAAATGAGCAGAAACATAATGAATGACCGGTCTGATGGCTCTCTTTTGTGGTGAGGGTATTTTGTATATTTTGAAGGAATGTTTTAGAAGGAACAGTCACGACAATCAATACAGAGTAATTACCTTTATCTTATTGAGACAAATTCTGTCCTAATGGCAGTCACCTCTTCCAGGATACAACATTTCTCTCTGATGCATGAGGACAAGAGATCAATAGAGATCAACAGTTTGATAGTATGAAAATTATGTAAATCATATACTGTGGCATTTACGGACCACAAGATCCAACCTCCACCGACACCTTTCTGAGTCATAATTATAGGGGATGATCAACCCAATCCTTGCATTCTAACCTAAAACCAGAAGTTTTGTAACCTTTCTGAAACCAACAATCTGTTAAGGATGCTCATTTCATACAGTACAATGCACAACTTAGTTTCACACGGTTCATGTGTATAAATGAGGGCAACACTAGGACTGCCAAATGTATGCCGTTATCCCCATCATCACATTTCCACCTTCCTTATAACAGCAGACTTTTCACAACTTTGAGAGGACATTTTTCCCATTACATACAATATTTGCTCCAGATGTCATCAAATGACATATGTTAATAACCACCTTTTCCAAGAATAATGTAGCCTTCTGATAGCACTTTCCAACACAATGATCAAAAACAATGAATATCTTTTAGAAAATGCTGTTAATCCTTCTTGATGAATCTATTCTAAGCCCATTGCTTTTACTAACACACTTTCTGGGGTTTTCTTTAATCTGTACATGACTGGTGAGTATAAAGTATGGGATAGGGATATGGGATTTGTTTATTGTTTAGAGTCTTGCACTAGAATGAAAAAAATATATATCTTAATTGTGTTGATATGTTATGAAAACAAGTGCTTCAATACTTTTGCTTAATATGCATTTTATCAGTTCCTCTTAAATTCAAATTTAAATTCAAACATTCAAAGAGCTATTCGGAGCTCACAACACACAAAACTAATAAAACATCAGGTAAAAAAGCATCTGCTATGTTTGACATGCATATTTCATCTGTGCTCAAACAGAATAATAACATTCATGTTTATATTCTTGTTTAAGAGCTGTGAAATCTGGGGCAACAAATCCGTGACTACGCTGGAAGCAGAGTATTGTCAGGACGGTGATAACTAAATCGAACCCAAGAGAAACACAGGCCCATGTGTATATGTGTGTGTGTGTGTGTGTGTGCACTGGTGCATGTTCTACATAACACACTGCAGCTCATCCATCAATCCGCAGCCATGACCCGTGATGTGGAAAAGTTGCTAATGCTGCTAATGTCAGTGTAATGCTGGCATCTCCTCCTCCTTGTGGTATTTCTGCTGTGTTCACACACTCGTGAGTTGATAGCAGGAGAGCTGCTGCTTCATTACATCTATTTCCAGTCATGCATCCACTTGAGAGCAGCACAAATTTAACGTGGACAATTAAACTTACAAAACAAACTGTGTGTATATCTTAATGCCTCCCTGTGTGTTTCATGTCATGATTGTTTTTAATCCTCTGCTTACTCACTAAAAATGTATGCCATAATGCCATGACTTGTAGAGGCTTCACTGTTTTCTGGACAAAAAAATAAACATGACCTGTATTCACTGCTGGAACAAGTAGTGTGGTTACGATGCATTTGACTGCAGTATGCACAGTATAGTCATCACACCGTCAGGCAGCATTAGCATCAAACTATCGCTAGCATCCACAGTAAGTCAGGTGAGATTTCAAGCAACTGATTCTACAGTTAACTACATGTCAGGAAACAGAGTTGACCCATGCACAGCTAATGTGTTAATATGCTGATGTAGTCTAAATACCTACTAAATGTACTTCAACAAACAATTTATCAAAAACGCTTATGTATTAACAAAGTGCCAGTGAAGCTCTTACAAACACAATTTCTGTTTTGCATATAATTCATAAATTAAACAACTAAATAATTGCTTGCAAAAAAGTCGATAAAATTGCAAAAGAAAACAGACTTAGCTGTCTGTTTCTTTGGGAAACACTTATGTAATGGGCTGATCACCAACTGAAGCCTTTTGATGAGATTACTCAACTCCATCTCTAAGACTAATGCGAGGCTATCTGCTTAACTGAGGCAGAGGTCATAGGCTGGTTAGGGGAGGGTTGGGTAAAAACGATGAGGAAAAAGCTGGATGATTTGTGCCTCTCCTTCATCGCGGGTGCACGTCACATTGAGGACATGTCAACAGACGCCTGACAGATCTTGGGGAGTGAGATCCAACTGAGCAAGAGGGGTGGGGGTGGGGGAGTTCCACCGACTGTCTTCTCTCAAGATGAGCGCCGCCAACGATATCCAATGCGACATACATATACACAAAAGTAATCACAAATACAGATACAACCCATGGATGGCTAATGCACTGTACACACATACTCACAGAGTACAGAAGGCATAATTCCAGCTCTACCTGCACACTGTGGAGATTTGAACCCCAACTAAATATGCTGCTCTGCACAGAGAGCAGGTGTCAGACTAGTGAGTGCTGTGTACTGACAGTTAGCAACTAGCTCCCAGCTTGACCTCACATCAAAATTTATGACATGGAGAAGGCCTGAAAATTCCAGCTAAATGGAATCAGTAAAGCGGTGTCATCAGGAATGACTCAATTATGTCTCCTGGTCAACCCAGGTTTAGCTAGCTGCCTATCAAAGACTCAAGACTGAGGTAGGCTACTGTTGCTAAACTCCAGATTACTAAGACTGTTTCCTCAGCAGAATTCAGCTACAAGCCCATCTCAGATAGTCGCTGTGGTCAACATGTCCGTCATCCAGGCAGACATTCAGCAACATCTATAATAAAATAACATGGCAATAAAATGGAAGAGGAGATGAAAGGAGAGGAGAAAAGGGAAAAAAAAAGAAAGACATCAAGGCAGAGAGAGGCATGATGGAGAAACTGACTAATGAACCATGCCAGTGTGCATAGTGATATATTTTTTCAGAGTATTTACATATTTGCCCCTAATTAATTCCTCTTGTTTATGATTAACCTAGAAGTAGAATGATGGGAGCCAATGTCCTAAAACAAAATATCTCTCAGTTTGAGACTTGACATGTTATTTGTGTACCCAAGGCCAATTGTCAATATTTATGCCTGAAAGAATATGAATACACAAAACCAGTTTTGTTTTTCAGGGCGAGGGGGGAAATAAGATGGGTTTGTCTCAATTGTAAGCACAATATTATGTATTTTCATGGATACTTGAACCATGATATTGTCAAATTTTATAATTGTTTATTTATATATAAAATATGATTATTGAGTTCATTTTTTTACAGTAAAAGTTAAGAAGTACATTATACAAATTAAAAATCCTAGCTGCCCCAGCACAGTATGTGTTAGAATTAGAGACAAAGCATTGAGGGTGTTAAAGGTGATTTGTTGTTGAGTGTTTTATGAACAGCCAAATGAACTGTGAAATGTGCCTTTATTGAGCAAGTTAAATTAGCTTCCATTTCATAATTTGCTCAGGTTCACAGATAACTGCCTCCAACTGGCTGGTACACTGAGGACACACATTACATTAAATAACATTAACTTTTGCACATTAGATGTTATCATGGGCAGTTTCAAGATGGAACTATTAACAAGGAGTCTCATTTCTGCAGAAAAAGAGATATAATCTCAATTTAGTCTTTGAAAGTAGAAAAGGATTTAATCAAGGTTTGAAAATGTGTTATTATGAATTAATGAAATGGGGATGCTCCAAGATAAGGGAGAAACTCCAGCTGAGTGTTTTACATAGTGCCTTTATTAAAACATATTAAGACCTCATTAATACCTTAAACATAAAACATTCTGAAACACTGAAACCATTTACAGAGTTGAACTGATGTATTAATAAATGCCTGTGATTACTACCACTTAAATATCAGTTCTTATGTTTTACAATTTTTTAGCCCTAACCAGCTGATTTCTGAAAAAACTCGATTTTCAAAATGCTTTTGCACCATTGATGCTTTACTATCATATCAAACTGTTACACTGTACAGTCGGTTTTATAACTACTTTCATCTTCATCTGCTGCAACCTACTATGCCAGTCTGTATTCTTGATAAACCTCTCTTCTTTGCTTGCCTGCAGTGTTAGAAATGAAGAATTGAATCACAACACCTTCCTCAAGTTTCCTAGCTGGAACAAATGTGTTGCTTGCATGCTGACTTCAGTAGATTAGCTCAGCCCGGCTGCTTATTGTTAATCTGGGAGTATCAATGAGAAGCACCTTTGAGTGACTGTATGAGGACAGGCCTCACACATTTCCACACTATAGCAGTGTATGCAATGTCCAGCTGATGTCCAGTCATTCACCATCCTTTAGCAACCTCTGCTACAATCTCAAAGTAGTCCCCTTCTTCTCCTCTCGTCCTCTCTCTATCTCACCCTATAACCTTCCACTCTTTGATCATTCCTTCTATCATTTCCTCTACCCAAACCCTGGGTGTCCGTTCTGTTCTGCTGTGATTGCCAGTATCAGCCTATGGTTCTCCTCCCACTGGCCAAGATTGGCCTCATCTGATCGCCCTAATTACGCACTCATTCGCCATACCTAATCTCCACAAACACACCTTACACAAAACCGCTTGATGTTGGAAGTTCTAAATGTTGTTTCCACCGATAACATCTAGCTTTCAGTATTTGAAAAATTGTTAAATTGAAGAGTTCATTGCACCATGGGAATTCTGTGATACAGCCTAGCTATCAACCTGTTTATCCCGCTGCCTGCTGAACCTCAACCTGCTCCTCCTCTCTGAGCTTCCCTGGGATACACAACACATTGGTTAAGAGTGTTTATAAACCACATTACTTTTCAAGTAGCTCGGCGATGACCCAAGCGTGTGCAATGACATAAGCTCAAATGGTTGCTGAAAACCAGCTTTTGGCAGTGGCCCCAGGCCTTAGGGTTTCGCTGGCTCATTCACAAGAGCTGAGCCATAGACAGGATCCCATGCATGATTATATATTAACCACTCATGGTAATGATGATGCAATTATTTCCACTTAGCTCAGCTGCAGTTGCTGCAACTATTATGAACACACTGTTTTATTATGGGAAAATCAAAATTCTACAAAAGATATGTTTTTCTGAATTATTTCCTGCTAGTGTAACAACTCTACACATTGCATTATAGAGTAAACAGGCACACAAATCACCCACTGTCTAGAAAATTAACCTGGGATTCTTTTGAGTTTTAACACACTATAATATACTCACCAGTTTAGATTAGATTGATCAATTTCACTCATCATCAATTAAAAGCAATAAATGAATGATGGATTAAGAGATTCCAATCACAAACCAAGTACTATGTTGATGTTATAGTGTTGATGATATCTCAGTAGTAATATAAATAAGTTCAATAAGTCTTTGAATAATATTTACTGTTGACCTGATTACTAAAAATTCTCCTAAAATTCATCATCTGGAACAAAAATATTTTTGCTGCAGAATGAAAAACTTCTCATCTCTCCACATTCCTAGTGCTGAGGCTTTGATGAGTCCAAATGATCTCCAGACTAGCCAAACTGGGGCTAGGTCATCCCTTTGCTTACATTGTGTCACTATGATAAAAATCAGAAATATCCATGAACAGGCTGGATCAATTATGTATTATATGATGTCCATCAGCAAGTAAAAGTAGTAAAATGAGGATTATGATGTCAGATTATAATGCTAGTATTATTGTTTTGTATCTGTGTCCTGTGACAAAAATAACCTGAAAATCCTTTTCCTCCCTCCTGTTTGCCGCCTGTAATAACACTGCTAGAGTGCTTTGACTTATGCTCTGACAGAGTCAACATGTCTGCACTTTACCTCTATTAAGCACTTTTAACACACTTTTAAACTGTTTCTCTCACCGCCATCTGCTCTCTGCCAACAGTTATCATTACACAAACAGGGAAAACATTTTCATCAAAACAGCTCTGTGAAGTCTCCTTACATTTGTCTGGTCTCATCTCTGCATCTTTCCATCATCCCCTTTTCCCTGCCATTTGCCCCCTGCTACTTTCAGTTTGTGACTGTGTCTCTTCTGTCTCGTTTCGGCTGCCATCGATGGTAGGCTGTCAACCTTGACAGATGTGTTTCCTCACCAAGCGTAATTAAAAAGGTTACAGATGGCACAGAAGGATGCATTTAAGGTCAAAGGTGAATTGCAGCGTGCAGGTGCGAAAATCGAGGCAGCCTTTACAGTTGGATATTATAGTATGCGCCAAGATTTTTCTTTACGTAGTGCTTTATGTCGGTGAGACCTATTTTATAGGTGCTCACTGACCTGTGCATCAATAAAAGTTGCATCCAAAGCTACTTATAACAGCACTGTGGACAGTATAATGAGCCAGTGGGGGACAAGCAAGCAGCAAGTGTAACTCACCTTTTTATTGTCTCATCTTCGGCATCTTTTCTCTCCTGTGCTTAATTCCAGACTCCTCGGCCTCCGTGCATGCACATTTCTCCGCCTTGAAGTGAATAAAGACAGAGTCGGTGGTTGAGAATTCATCACAACATATCAAAAGGCCCTGTGGTGCCCTGGTGGCTAATGTGCTGGTCCATGCGCCATGTGCTCATGCTGTGCTGTTGCTCCCTGCTCTTTTTCCAGACTCACTTCAGTGTTGCAATTACGAGTGAAATGTTGGGGGTGAGGGGGGTGGCATGGTGGAGGGATGCTGGACAGCACAATTCTTTGGACGAGGAAAAAAAAAGAAATGTACAAAACCCCTCTCTGCTTTTAAGAGACCCCAGAAGAAAATGGCAAACTTTGATCTTCATTTTCGATCAGAGTGGTTGATTAAAAGACACATTAAAATGTCTGTGTGCATTATCATTGAGTGTAGTTTTGTCAGCTGTAAAATCACAGCACCAACATGTTGGACAATCCTAAACCCTGTCCTTTGGGAAGCAACATCCAGGGAAACAGCATGAAAGGAGTAGAGGGCATATATGCAGAATTACGTCGGCAAGAAAAAGGAAAGATAAGGGAGGAAATTCATTTAAGCCTATTTTGGTCTTCTTTAAATCTAACATATTAAGTCCTTGAATGTTTTGAGGGGAGGGTGAACTATTCATTCCAGGGCTATGACTCACTCTACAATAAAGCAGATCACAGACTTTTCGCTCAGATTTCATAATACATATGGACGGGTTCACGTGGTTGTTGAGGATTTTTCCTTGTGTGAAAAGCTTATGTAAGAAACATCCAGCTCTAAGTATTATCTACACTTATCCTCGTAATAACCTATCAACCAGATTTGTTATGTGCTTTTTGAGTATAAAACCAACTTTGCAAATTAGTTTTCAGAAAGCACTTCACTTTCCTGATATCACATAAAGGTACGAAGAAGAGGTATTGGCAGTTCAGTGTGGGAAGACAGAACAGATGCAGGTCTGTCCAATCTCGCCAGGTGGGACTTGGTTGGGATAGGTTGCGCAGCGCACGCCGCACACACACACACACACACACACACACATATACACAGGTCGAGGGAGGGTACTAATGATCTAGGGAGCCCTGGTGGTCCCTTTCATATGACAAGGATGCAGGGTACCAATAAAACAAATATGAAGTACAAGTACATCCAAAGTTACTGTAGAACCATAATAAACACAGTAAACAAATAACCTTTCATTCATGACCTGAGAATGAGAAGGTTTTTGTTCTAAATCTGCTGTTATTAACTTGAAGCCTTTTTAAACAAGTTTGTGCAGGTGTATTTTTAGTTTTATGCATTGTTACTCTATTATTTTTAAAAAAGGCTCTAAAGTTGCTCACTAACTTGGTTTATGAGGTTTCGTTAAGAAAATCAGCATTTGAATAAACAGGGACTTTTTCAATCAGGCTTCTCCCTCTTTCACCTCTTTATGTGCTGCCTAATTTAAATTTTTGGCCTTTTGAAAGTGGATTTTTACCATTAGCGATCATGCTGACGGTGCCAGCTTTAAAATTTTATTCAACAGCTCATGCTAATGTTTGCTGGCAAGAATTAATCTTTATTATTAATAACTCAAAGTTACTGAGCATTTAGAGATGATAGTAATGAAGGCCAACATTTTCGAGGAAGAAGCACGTTAGATAAATTCAGGTTTCTAGCCAGTTGTTGAATGTTTGAATTCATCTGCTAATTCTTCAATTCTTCCCTATTTGCAAATCATCTGACATAGAAACCCAATTTAAAAAATATGCTGATTTTGTTTATATTTCAAAACCACTCAGATTGTGGATAAAGCCTTCTGTCATGCATTGTCTATGATTACCTAGTTAAGAGGAAAAGATCCTTATACCACACAGCAAAGCTATCACTTTTATGAATATTGTGCAGTATCATTCACATCTTCAAACATGCGCCGTAGAGCTGCAAGTGAAATACGACAACAACTTGAGTCAAAGCTGAGATTTCATGTCCTGTGTCCTCTTCCCTCTGTCAATCACATCACCCTCTGCAGGAGAATCAATTTCACACTCTACCGGGGGTGTCTAACGCACACATCATCAAAACACAGGTACAGAAACTGAGAGATGAGGGGAGGCTGTTAAAAAATGGATCAACATATGTTTTCATGAATGAGTAAATGTTAAGGGATGAAACATAAATGACTACATCACACACTGTTGGCATGCTAACAGCTTTTAGCAAACAATGTCACTGTTCCAGTGAAAGTTATCAGCAAAGACAAGCAGACCAAATGTCCATTTTCAAGCTCTGTCTACCTCTCAGATTAGGCACATGTAGACAAAAGTTATTAAGAATGAGATTAAACTTTTTATTACAAACTTAAATGTTTTGAGTCAGTCCAATCAGAGTCAGTGACTTGGAATGGTCTTCATTATGGCATAGCAGCACATGAACAAGTAGCCTTAATTTAACTCAACCAAAGCAAACTTTAACAGGATACATGTCTCCATATCTGACTTGAAGAAGTTGCTCTCAGAGTCCATCTCCTGTTAGTTTCCCTGTATCCAACTGCAGTTTCAAGTTCACTGTATTCACTATCTGCAATCTGAATAATTCATGAGTACACAAATACCAAAACAAAAAAAAGTCAGTTCATCGTGGAAGGGGAAATGATCAGACCTTCTATACAACGTAAGTGGGAGTTGGGAGAGCGATGCACAGTGAGAGAGTAGGGTATAAGACAGGGATGAGAAACAGCATGGGAACAGAAACAGAAACATAGTGAAAGGAATGAGAAATAAAATGAGAGCTATACAATGAGAAAAATTTCCTCTCTTGTAAGAGAAAAACCTCCATATGCTGGAGGTGGATACGGAAATAGGCCCTCTGTATTCATAGAATTTAGAGTACAATCACGGGGTGTTGGATACATAAAAAGAGTGAGGCCGAGTTTGACCTGTGCACTGAGGGGAGGGAAGAACAGCGCCTGGGACGGGAGGAGATGGCGATTTAGACTCTGTCAGGGCATCCTTTTGAAGTTTTGGCAGATGAGGATGGGCTGTGGATCAGCCCTGGCCCTGCTGCATTAACCCCCCAAGCCCCAGCTATGCTTGGTACCCGAGTCAGCAGCAGCACCAGCGGGCTGCCTGCCTGGCCAGCATGATGCACACCCCACAATTGGTTTAGCATAGATCCATTACACAGAGCTTTCATTATTCAAACTTCTGCAGTGATTATCTCTATGTTTTATTACATTTTCATACAGTAGCATGACCTACACAATTAATCGCTACAGATCTGATGTTGATGCTTATTTTGACAAAGATGGAATTTGTAGAGCATGCTCATAACATCAACTAGAAGTTATCGGCACCTTTATCTGCCAGCAGACAAGCATAAAGAAGTACACACACACACACACACACACACACAGGCATGGACCTTTATCTAGCTGAAGATCAAGATCAGTGCAGATTAGTCACACCTGGCGCGCATGGCCGCACATACACACACAAACACACTGTTACCCTTCTGCCTGATTATTGTCTGAGGCAGGCATGCGGCACTGTGGTGATAAACAGAGGAGCCCACGCCAGAAAGAGAGGACTAGAGGGGCTGTGAAAAGCAGAGAATTATTGACAGAAAAGAGGGGATTTAGACTTAGCTCTGCCAGTCCACAAGAGCATCTAACC
>BRZM01003518.1:30233-72828 GCA_033238685.1 Lates japonicus
AGACATTTAACCAGAAACACACTGACTTTGGGACGAGGGAACAGGAAGAGCTAACATGCTAACATGCTAACTTACTTCCTGGTTTTAGGCTCATTCCTGCAGCTCTCTGTGGGTCTATAGTCTTCAGTGTGTGTCCATTATCTTCCTCTGAAAGTTGCCTTGATTTGAAGGAGACATGTTTGTGTGTGTGTGGAAGTGGTGGAGAGGTTTGGTTTGTGTGTGTGAGGAGAGTACAGTTTCTTAAGGACAAGGTCAGTGAGGAAGACACAGCAGGATGAGGAGAGAGCACAGCAAGAGAGACAAATCGAACAGAAAGTGTGAGTCCTGCACACAAACATTTATCCACAGCCCTGTTATTCCGCCGTCAGGCTCACGCTGAGGCCTGAGATGTCACGCCGGGTGCAATACTGGTGCTACGACAGCCTTTAGCAGCAAAGCAAGAGCCAGCTCAGCCTCACGTGCCATTTTTTAGCACTGTAGGTGGGAACTGCGGTCAGTGACAGCTGGATAGATTTTTCATCTGCATTAATTACTCCCCCTTTTCTCAGCCTGAAGCTGAAGTCTCTCACTCCTCTCCCTCCCCCCTCCTCCCATGATCCCTCACCCTTCATCACACTCTAGTGGAGGTGGTAATCGGCACAAGCAGAGCAAGGTGCCGCTGAGACAAATGAGGGGGAATTGTTGCTGTAGCTGCCTCCTTCACACTTCTAATGAGCACAGATGCACACACACACACTGTACCTGTCTGAAGAGGATTGTTTATGGTGTCTTTGCCCATTTTACCGTAGTCTCTCTGCACAGGCAAGATGTCAAAACCATGGTGAGATGAGGGGAGGTTATTTTTAGCAGCTTTGTGTCTGAAGGCGTGTGACGATGCATGAGATCATTTAATCTGTTTTAGATGTAGATCAGGTGATCAAGGTGGATATAAAGGTTTCTATTTTTGGGACCAAGTGACTGAGAAGGAGGCAGAAAATGGGCAGTAAACAGAGCGAGTTGCTGCTGAAGGTGCCAGCCTGTGTTTGCACTGCAGGGCACTGGCAGCTGATGCCCGCGGTGCCTGCAGATCGATAACAGAACGCCTCTCCACCAGCAGCCTGCCTGAGAAGTGTTGAGCTGACAAGCCAGAGCTGTGTTTACCCGCAGGATGTTGTGCCTCTCTGCTGCAGCCTCATCTGCAATGTTCATAATTACTTACACTGTTGACCAACTGGTGTCTCACCACCTGTGAGTGTTTCTGCTGCAGGATCGCTGAAGATACACAGTTTTCTCTGGTGCTGTTTGTTCATTTTATGAACGTATATTCAAGTTTCTGGCCCAGAATTTTGTCATTCGAAGCAGATTCGATTGCTCAAGGTGAAGATTCGATGATTCGTTCTTCACACAGACGTAAAGTTGGTGTCTTTTATTTTTTTAATCTTTTTTGACCTTAATAATTTTAGGGAAGTGTGCCATGCTCTATCTGCTCTCCACAGAGTGGTCAGGTGCAGCTGTAAGACCTTGAACTGTCAGTCACTCCCACACCTCTGCGTGAACCTTTGACCCGCTGCCGTTGAACCCATCACTCCTGAATTACCTCTGTTCAGCTGAATCCCCAGCAGAGAGGAATCAGCCCGGCTCTAATTAAATGATCCTATCTCCTCCTGCGGTTCTCTTGGCAGTGCTGCTGACAGACAGCTAAAGAGGTTGTTCCAGGCTTTAAAGTGGACTGGGAACATTGCTCTGTTGTTTTAAAAACCTTTACCCACTTTCACCCATCGAAGAAAATGCTCACACACAAAACTGAAGCATACAGAAAAGATAAAAGAAGCAGAGCCTGGGAACAACATTTATCTTAATGATAAAACTCCTGCTCCACTGGGAGAACACTTTAAAATCACCGTGCTTTAACATTTATTATTATTCTTCCCTTTGATGTGTGAAAGGCTCTGAGAATAAAATGTCAGCATGATTACCAGTGAATGATTGCCCACAGTGTTGACACAGTTCAAAAGCAAGCTATTTAACATGACCCTAATTTACACAGCCTTTGTTTTGAGTGAGATGTTTTTTCCACCGGGCCGTGAATACGCTTTCATGAAATTGCTTTAGAGGTAATACATTAAAGTGTTTTTTCATGCCTCTAGAAGGCTTTTGTTTCAGCTGTTCTCTGGAAACTCCTACTGAGTATTTTTGCTTCAATTGTCATTTTAAATTCAATTAAATTTTAAATTCATTGCTTGTTTTTCTCTTCACTCAAATCCATCGATCCATCATTGGAGCTGTGAAAAGGCAGGTGTGCTTGCACCTTGGTTTCTTCTGTCAGCTGATCTCTCCTAACTCAGTTGATCTCTCCTCACCCAGCTGATCTCTCCTCGTCCAGCTGATCTCTTCTCGTCCAGCTGATCTCTCCTAACTCAGCTGATCTCTCCTAACTCAGCTGATCTCTCCTCACTCAGCTGATCTCTCCTCACCCAAATGAAGGTGGATTTTGTCAGGTCAGAGGCGGGCTAGCCTGTTTTCCCCTGTTTCCATTCTTGTTGCAGCTCATCTGAGTCTCGATTAAGAGCGAAGAAGCACATTTCACAAAATGTTGAACTGCTGCTTTAATGGAGGAAGAAACTCTGAAGGGTTAACTAACTGTTATTCATTGGTTGATGCTTTTGTAAATTATTCATCTCCTGGACATTGACCTCTGACCCCTGCGTAGTCTGACTGGTTAATGAAGTAGTTGTAGTTCGTAAAACCTGTTTTTAATGTTACTTTGAGTTAATGTTTGTTGTTGCCTTTAATCATTATTTCCAACCCTGTCTTCTTCAAATTACATTACATAAATGACTGTATATACTATAAATTTTGCAGATTGCTGTTTGGAAATAAACTAATATAATATTTGATACCTTCACAATCTTATTAAATGGATTTTGTAACAGAATTTTTATAGGCAGGGTTCAGTTCAAGACATTGGGGCTCAACACTTCAATACATTCACATGAGAAGCTTGGGATTGTACCGTTAAACCAAATCAGTCACAGCCGCCACAACTCACATGAAATATTTCTTCATCTTCCCTGCAAATAAGAGACATCAGCTTAATAGAGGCAGCACATAGTCACAAAGGGTTAACGTCTGTTTATTTTCCATCCTCTTGCTTTAATTGCACGGACAGTTTGCCATCATAAAACACAGATTGAACTGTCGTGATGCATGTGAATAATGTATTTCCCAGATGAAATATTGTGGCGCTGCAGTATGTGTGTAGGATGTGTGGGAGAGTGAGATTGACAGGTGAAAATAACACTTACAATAACAGGGAAATGACAGGCTGTGATAACCAGAGTCAGTCTTTTGTATGTGTCAGTGCAGTGATTTCATTTCACATTTCCACTGGCATATGAAATATTATATTTAATATTTCATCATCACAGCTTTTGACATTCAAACAGTCAAATCATTTCAGCGAATGGACCAAGTTTGAATATAAAAACAAAGAATAAGGACAATTAAAGTAGTGGTCACCACGGGAGCCAGACATTTAATTTGTTTGTGTCCTACTTTTCAGCTTCTTCTTTTTCTCCTCCTGCTGTGAGAGTCTGGGATTTAAAGAAAGAAAAAAAGTAGCATTGATTGCCATCTCCAGCTCAGTTTTTTGAAGCAACCTAACAGTGTTCAAAAGGCAGCTGTGATTAAAAGCAGCTGCCACCAAACCTCCTCTTATTCCTGTCGTATCTGAGGCCCCGTCATTCCTCTTTCTGGCTTTAAAATCTGGCGTGGAAGCTGCCACGCTCGGGCGGTCGCTCGTGTTGCATTTAAATGGGGTGTGTGACAATCGCTGCAAAGTCCAGACCCGGACAGGGATTTATAATGACAGTCTGAGTCAGCACACCCGGCTCTGAACCTTTCAGGGGATTTGACAAAGTTCATTTTTGTTGAGGATGTCGTTTGACAAGCACTGGACATGTAATTGCAGTGGAGGTGAAGTGCGTTTATCAGAGCTGGACCTTGAGAGTTTGGGGGCTTTTATGACCGTCACATGATGAGAGTAAAACTTGATGATGCACAGGAAAAGCTTTAAAATATACTGTTTACTTTGAAGCAACCAGCTGTTTTTATGCACATTTTGCATTAAAAAATGTTAGTTAATGTTAATGTTAATGTTATATCAGAGCAGAGTATTGAGTTTGTAGGTGCAGGTAAACCTTGCTCTAGCAAACGTTGCATTCAAAGGCAGTTTGAAAATCAGTTAAGTTAGAGAATGATGGTAAAGTGTCTGGAACAGCTTGTCCACATAGGAGGAGTTTCATCTGCATGTTTCAGTTGTCCATCTCGTGTGTGTTTGACGGAAATGATAGCGTTTGATTTGATGGATTAAATCATGATCCAAAGTGTATGTTTTCCCCCTTTTAAGTCTGTTTTCTTCAGATGCTGGCCTACACTCGATACAGTGCCTGGGCGCATTAGGAGGAGCAATAAATGTCCAACAGATTTCTCCAACAATAAAGAAAATAAGGGAGGAAACATGTGCAGGTCATTATATTCAGGTGAAACTGCCTGTCAGGTTCACTGTAGATATATGATTGAGTGTCTTTCCTTTGCCCTTTAAAGACAGGCCAATGTTGAGATTGGTGTCACCTGTCAGAGGTGATTTATGAGGGCACAGCCTGATGCCTGCTGTGGGTCCAAATGATAGATTAAAACATCATTTACAGGGTTTTCCATAAGCGCAGGCTGTGCTACTTTCTTACTGTCACAAGTCACGTCACCATCACTTTTTTAATAACGTTCAAACTATAATCTTAAACTGGAGGGAGGATCAGGAGTAATCAGAAATCAGAGATGGAGGGTGTGACAGAAATAATAACTGAGCTGATATATTGGACTTTCCCAAGAGTCTATATGATGCATATATGTCTCAGCTTTGTGTTTTCAGTTGCTGGTCTTCTATTTTAATCAATGCTGCCTCTACACAGGCAATGTACCAGCTTGTATTTTACTATACACATGAAACCAATGGGACTTGGAGTGTGTTTTTACGCCTCAGGTGCCTGAACGCATCCTGTCCAGATACAGATGTAGGACTGAAGCGGCTCGCCTCCTGTGTAAACATGGTGTAAGTTACTGGCAGATAAAGTGTTCTGACATCCCAGTTTTCCTGTCTGTTTCACTGCATGTATTTCTCAATAAGATCCCATCCACAGCGCTGGATTTAGCGCTCAGCTGACAGCCTGATGATGGCGCCTCTGGCAGCAGACATGTTTCTGTCCCTTAATTTATCCGAGGTGTGCAAATCACCCTGAAGTGACCGAGCCATTTGGGTTGCGCAGAGCTCAGGAGGTCATCTCTTAAATCCGTCATAGCTCTGCAGAATAACGATGTACGCTCAAGATATCTCGCCACCTCACCTCGTGCACACCATCCCAGAGGGTTGTGCCATCTGTCATCTCTCATTTCTCTTTCTGCCACGACGCTGGAGCAGAAGTAGAAGTTGAACCTCAGGTGGATAGACGAGGATTTGTTGTGGTGGTTCAGACGGAGGTTTGAAAAGCAGTTTAGATAATTGATTGTCCGTGTTTTTGTCATCGCCTCCCTCGGGTGCAGCCCTCTCTGACAGCTCTCCCAGAGACATGAGAACGCTTTGAAAATGCTTGTCGTCATTACACGCTACTCTGCCTCTTAAAGAGCATGTGAGGAGTATCATACCAGAAAGGAGAGGATGAAACCCCTCCAGACACAGGCTGCACCTTTGTCTTGCTTTCTAAACATGGAAAAGGCAAGATAAAAGTTTCAACAAAGCATTCATAATTCAGCAAACAAAAACAGCCCTAATGTGGGGGGGCAGGTGACAAACACAGAGCAGTAATTGACTGGTAAAACATACAAATCTCGCTCAGCGGGGGCTCGGGCCTCACGGCGGCTGCTCAGCATGAAATTACAGCGCGTCAAATCTGAAGAAACCCCCCCAGCTATTTCACAGGCAACTGAGCATCTGCATTAACATTCACTGGTATTTTCTCTTGGATTAGAATTCAACAAAGCTGCTGCATTTCTATTTATGTGTCTCAGGATTATCAAGGGTTAAAGACTGCATTAATTATCTGCTAGTTTTTTTTTACCTCTTCCTTTCAGGTCATCTCAGGGTAATGCTGAGCGTCGGAGTCTGTGAGAATAATGTGTCTAACTGTTATCTGCTAACGAAAGGTTGGCAGTCAGTCCAGCTCTTCTATCGTCACACTCAAGATCAGTGCTTTCCAAGCCAGATTCAGGCCGACGGTTTTTCATACAAATCAAACTTCAAACGGCTCTCCCCTCATTTGCCCTCCTCTTTCTGTTTGACTCAGCCACTGCTGCTGCTGTAGAGACACTCAGCTGCTCGGCCTTCGTCCTGGCAATGCCCCAGCACTGACGAAGTCCCTTTGATTACTTATTTTTTTTGAGAGTAGAGATTCACTGGTGCAGACAAATATCTGTAATTCCACCCACATTCCCCTGCTTCCACCTGTCGATGATAAACATCTCTGCTGGATGATGCTTGAAATGCGCATCCAGGGGAAAATGTCTTTGCTGTGTTTGCTCGCTGTCATGCTGAAAATCATCTTTTTTGTATTTGCATCTTTTCCTGACTTGTCAGATATCATGTCTTGTTGTGTTACCACACAAAATATGAGGATAATGGTGCATATTCTCAGACAGTCTCTCCTCAAAGATATTTATAGTGTAGAACACTGAAGGAATCCCAACCTAAAAACAAGCTGATACTCTAGAAACAAGCTAAGCTAATGTTAGTGGGAGTTCAGCTAACAGCCCATAGCCCCTTACTGACATCCTCTGTCTGCTGGAAAGCGCTGGAAAAACACTTTATTCAGTGTGTTTTCCAGTTTTAATCATGAGGTCTACTTGTTTTTCATGTTGTGTGTTTCTGGTTAAATGTCTAATAAGGTCTGTGGTTTTAACACAAGCTCAAGACATTTTCAGGTTTTATTCTCCGACATAAAATGGGTCAGTAAATCCCCCACTCCTGATGTTTGAAGCTTTTACGTGTCTTAAAAAAGGCGGTTGCTAACGAGTGTCTAAATGAGACTACAGAGGTTGTGAGGGCGTTAACATGAAAACCCATCTACTCCACCAGTCACCTTTACAGCCTATAATTTGTGTTTCTACTCTCCTCTTTCAAACTATCACTAACTTTCTGGAAAGGCACTGTAGAAGAGCTCAGGTAAATGGAAATGACCAGTTGAAACTTAGTGGTGCAGAGCGTTGACATCATGTGACGTGGTGTAGTTGGTTTTATAGCCTAACATTAACTTTTACCTCTGAAGATTGTATCATCAGTTTTGGAAAGGTACAGAAGTTAACAATTATCTCAGATTTGGAGGCGGGTTCCTGAATTTCTACATCGCTGGTTGTGATGTAAGTTGGCATGACCCATATTCAAGCGGCTATAAATAGTGAGAAGGCCAGGTGCTTGAAATATAATCTGAATTTCTTCCCTTTAGAGGAATAATCCTCCACTTATTAAACCATAAATCAGAGAGGAATCTAGGAAGCGGGTAACGATACATTATCCTGTAAGCTGGGTGATTTATGACACCGAACAGCCAACTGGGTTGTAACCTCCAACCACATGAGTCTCATTGTTGCTATGGATACACACAGGTTGATGGGCGACAGCAGGTGATGCTCCCTCCCTTTTAAAAAAGCGGTTAATTGAATTTAGCCCTGTAGTTGATATATTCCCCTCGTCCTATAGCAAATGACCTTTCATAAAGCAGAGCAGAGGAATCCATGATGACCTCCTAAAACTCTGAGTTAGCATGGGGTGAAGCCATACAGTGGAAACATTTAATCACTTCCAATGCATTTACAATTCACCCATCACTCACAGAAAGAGTCAGGGTTATTCTCAACTGGGGTTTTACCAAATGTTCAAGTCTCAGAAAATTAGAAATTAAGGTTTCAGGATGTTGAAGGACAAAAGATACCCAGATGGATCAGGCTGATTTGGATGGTCAGTGGATATTTCATGACGGTTGAACTCAAAATGTTCAAAAGAATTCCAGAGAAAAGAAAAAATGAACTACCACCGAATGATAAATGGTGGTGTAAAGGTTGCCCAAGTTGGTTCAAACAAGGAAAAACAATCAGCTGAAAAGTTTCTGTTTTACTGGTTTTTCTTCTCATCTCTGCAAACTACCCATTATAATCAAAATAAGAGCAATGGTTGTTATTCATATTAAGCTCTGTTATCGTTCTTGTTTATATGGTTATAAATGAGTCTGTCAGCTGTGATAAAATGCGGCGGGCAGCCATTTCTCTGATTATCAGGATATGATGTATTAGTCCTTGCATGGTGGTTTTGTAGCTTCTACAGTATGATGATAAGATCCTGTGTCCAAACTAGCTCCCATTATTTTACCCAACGCTGCTTTGTGTCTAAAGTTTCCACCCGCTAACCTTCACTGTGTCGTTATTGATGGTGGTTATTTGTATACAAAGCCACAACAGACAGTCAGACACGAACACCCACAACAATGTCAATCAGCATGATTACATGGACAGATGCCGTCATGAAAAGTCACAAGGACTGAAACACCAGCAGCAGTTGAGGAGGTTTTATTGCTGACTCACAATTATTATGGGTTGATTTAATAAGGAAGGTACAAAGAGATAAAGTTGTATCATCTGTTAATGATAAAAGTGACATTATAATTAAAGAAAATACAGAGTTTACCTGTGCTTAGCTTCTACAGATGAAAGACAATAGAATAAAGAAAATGAAAATAGAAAAGAAAAGAGGTGTTTGACTCTGACATTTATGACCATCTTTTTAACAAACCTGTCTGGACTCCCAGCTTTACAATAAGCTGTGATTTTTCTCCATAGTAAAGAGACCTTACCTTATCTCGCCATTGCGCGTTATATCAGCAGCCTTTGGCTTCAACCCAGGAAATAGTTATTATTTTTCTTTGCTACTAAAACAGAATTCTCAATAGATAGATCAAATCTCTATCAATCCTTTAATCAGGGAATATATTCAGTATGATGAGTCTTTGGGCTTTTAAAGGAATTGTTTCTTAGTGGATAACAACAGCTATCAAAAAGAATTTGGTCACATATAGAAGATAGAATTACTAATTACTGGGTCATAGGTGCTGGGGCTGAGAAGCTAGTTAAGGCATCCTAATAAGCTGCAGTCCAGAAAAAACAAGCATTTGGATTATTCATGCATTTTATAGAGGACATATCTGTTATGATCATGGTGCTGAATACAGGTTATTATTCAAAATATTTAGATGATCAATGTTCTTCACCTCACCTGACACAGTGTCGAACAGTTACCCTTTCTAGATTTGACCACTAGATGGCGCATGAGGTTAAATAATCCAGCACCATCCTGCAGCGTTATAAACAGGAAGGATTTTCTCGCTGTGATCATTAACTCCCTTTGATTTTTGACCACTTTTTGAAGTCAGAGAACTTCATATAACTGTGCGCTAAAGGCAACCAACACTAAGCGCTATGAAAACTGTCAGTTTGACAGCCTCGGTTTTTCTTTGAAGAGCTTTCCTTGATCTCATCATCTCGAAACAAGCAACAACTTTCGTCTGTTCTTTTGGAGACCGATTTTCCTGACAGAGAAAACACATTATGGCTTCATCACGGTCACAGGAAGACCTGTCAAAAGGATGAGATATGTCAATGTTAGCTCTGCGTCTTTAATGCAATGCACACATAAAAAATCACACCTGCGAACTTGCTGCAGTAGCCAGGCTTCAAGCTGCTGAACTCTGACCACTTAAGACCAAACAAAAACTTTCCATGAGCGCTAAGTCAGCACAATTGGTTTGAATAATATGAAACAATAGGTTTTCATGTGTGATTACAGAGGAGATTTCCAAAAAACAACATCATTTCAGCTCGTCCACCGATGAGGATCTCAGTCCTTATGGCTGTGTTGTGACTGCTCCACTTTCTGAGTAGTTAACTCTTCTAATAAGGTTTATGTAATTTAGAAAAACTGACTTGGATCGGATCATTTAGGGCTTTAATGGATCAGTTCTTGTGCAAAGGGCTAGCTTCTTTGGAATATTCCCTCATAATTTTTCTGTATTAGTGCCAGCCAGGGCCTTCTTAATAAACACAGGGTCCAGAACATGAAAAAATCAACTAATGCTTAGATATGTTCAATATCTGAGGAATGGTGGTCTAATATTTTATGTTTTATCTCTTTTAATGTCAGTTTCCATCAAGAAAAATAGGAGGAATCTTATTTTTCAGTTCTGTATTTCTGTTATGTTTCTGTCAGGAATAGGAAGCTAGACTTTTAGTGCCATCTTTTTATCCACCCAGTGCTGTGCTACAGTTGTAGGAGATCTGAGCAATAAAAAAAGGCCCACCAGAGAGTCCATATCATCCTCCTGTGCTGAGACCTTATTAACTCTCAGTGTTTTGGGTTTGGTGCCATGTGGAACAAAGTTCACAGCTGTGATTTCCTTGCCAGCACACAGGGATGATAATATAGTCAATGGCAGGCTGCCACCCAGTGGTTCATACATCACAGGAAAACACACAACACAGATGCGTATCTGTAAAAATTAGGTTTCAGGATTAATTCATGGACAAAACAAGAGCTGACTCTTTATTTCTGCTCTTCTACCAAATCAGAAATAAGGCTTTTTAACATTGTGTTTTGTTTGGAGAGACTCAGACCACAACGCACTTCTTCCTTTCTTCTGTTTCGACTCCAAGTGGTTAAGGATAAAGGGTTGATAGATGAGAGTAAGTGTTGGGCTAAACTTCCTCTGTGTGTGACATAAAGCTTTACACGAGTTAATGCAAATGTTACACTCTTCTCGAGGAGATCTAAGAAGAGCAAGAACAGGTGTGAAGTGATTCTGAGGCTGTTATTTAAAGTAAAATAAGCGTCCTGTATTGCTTTGAAATGTCATAAAAACAGCTCTTACTCTCAGTGTTTACTGCATTTCTTCCCTCTACATTTGTGCTATTTTAAGGTACACACATCAACACCTAGTCAGACTCTCTACTGTTTAAGTTAATAAATGGTTATACCAGAATTGTAAATGTGGTTATAAGTGGATTTTGGTCCAGATGGGTAGGTGGAGTCTCTCTAATGAATTAAAGATTTAGTTTTAATTTAGTATGGTTTAGAGGTGAGGAGATGATTTTCCACAACCTAGCAACCCAGAAGTTGTTCTTTTTTAATAGCTGATAAATGATCTATAAAACATTACCAAATGATTCATCAAAGACAGTAGCTACACCCATTATAAACCCTTTTGCAAATGCTGCCTTTTCAGAAAGTAGCACCAAATCTAATTTGTTACTGTGCACATAGTCCTGTTTATAATATTGTTCATATTGTTTTATTATCTTTTATATATTGTTATATATTATCTTGTTTTAGATCTTGTCTTGTTTATATCTCTTACCTTTTCTGATTTACTGCTGCATCACTGTAGAATTTTTAGATTTTGATATTTGGATATTTTGATATATTGAATACCACAAAGTCAGACTTTTGTTAAGTGTATTTTCTTTTTAATATTTAGAGACAAAAACATTTTGTAATCTTGGTTTATAACAGTTATATAAAAGGCAGTCAAGCAATGATGGAACTTGGAAAAAGTCCTTTAAAATTATTGTTGTGTTCAGTAACAAGCTGTCAACCTACATCTGTTACTGTAGTTGTAATCAGTTAAAACCACACAGCGATCATATAAACATTCGTTCATTCATTTAATTTTCCTCGGCAGTGTGTGTGTGCTCAGGGCTACGCTGCTCGTGGGCGCCTACATGGCATGTGACATGTTGGTGACTGCGCCTGTTAGCAGGGCCGCTAATGATCAACTAGCCGCATAAGCGGAGTGCGTTAGCCAGCGGACGAATTAGCAGGTTGCATGCAAGGACTTGGGATCAGGCCAGACCGCCGTGGGCGAGTCATTTTCGTTCTTCGTCTAGCTGCCTCGGGGAGGGAGGGTGCCAACGCCAGATAATGCCACATATCTGATTTGGTTACAGTAAAAAAAATATCTAAACTCAACATTATGTGATGCTTTTCAGTCTTACCTTCCTGTTTCATCATACATTTAACCACCCAAACATCCACTCTGACCTCTGACCTCTGACCTGATCCTGAGACGAAGGATGGAAGTTGTGCAACTGATCAGCTTAAGGTCTGCGAGGTTACTTTAGCACAAAATGTTGATCTGTGTTGTCATTACAAGAAACTTTGATCGCCCAAACACTTCCACTCAATTGTCGCTTACGTTTGACCCTGTCTAATGATGAGACAAATGCCACAGAAAATGGATGTTTTGGTTCTAAAATAGATCTGTGTGGGATCATTTTATACCATGACACAGGTTAATCTCACTACACAAAAGGAGATCTTGGTCCAGGACAGCTAGAGGACAGTTACCAGCACCTTCCTTCTCCAGGAATGTTCCAGTCAAGGCAGATCTGGGTGGTCTCAGAATCATGCCAACAAAAGGAAAAATCCTCTTAATGAGGTGAAAATCGGTGATTGTTAGCTCTTTTTTTTTTGTTCAATAGGCTTCAGATTGTTAATAGGCAGGTTGGGTGGACTTTACAACTTCAGCAGAGACGCTACTCACCATTTATTATAAGCACTTTCTTGATTTTGTTTCATTTTGTAGTTTAAACATTGGCTGATTTTTCTGTGTGTATTCTGTAGAGTGACAGGTTTCATTTCATATATTTCTTTTTTGCCCTTTTACAGAGGAGGGAAAAGCAAATTGTTCTCCATGTATTAATAGTAAGTTAATGCTCCACCATCAGTGTTGTTTGAAGCTGTTCATAGCATCGGCAGAACCAGGGATTGTTGGTACATTTAGTAAGAGTGATAGGAAGGCGGCGAAAGAGCAAGAGGGGCAGGTCCCAGGTGTAACTGAAGGGTAAACTGTCGTAAAACCTCTGCCCACACAAAATCGGTTAAATACTCACAGCCTTGGATTTCGAGGCATGGCGCAGTAAATATTTGACTAAATAACATCATAAAAGAAATATCTTTTGTTAAACCTCAGAACATGCAGGATTCAGGATGTGAAGCCTGATCTTCCAGTCCCAGCAAGAAAAATGTAAATGCACAGTGAATGCAGTCACCTCAGTATCTCTGTCTCAATGGGGAGTCTGACCTTCTATCTGATTCCAACCTCCCTGCTTCTGTGTGCTTGGGCTCCTTACTCTAATTAACTATCAATAATTCATCAGTCCCCGACGTGGATATTTTTTCAAGAAACAGGACAGTGGGCAGCAGCCGCGGGCAGGGAGCCTGGGTCCTCAGAGGTTGTTCCCTTTGACCCCCGGTGATCCATCCTCAGTTCGGGATCGCCTGTTCACCCCAAACCCTGAAAAGAAAAAATTAACTTTGCATCTGGGAGACTTCCTCCAAGCAGTGCCCCCAAAGAGAAAGAAAGACCCTGCTTGACCTGATCCCTGGGAAAGGTCAGTTATGTAAGAGGGATGTGTGGGATTAGCCAGGGCTGTTGTGCAGCAACATTCAAAGTGAGGCAACTGGGAGAAGTTAATGCTCAAAAATAATAAACAGTGTTATGCCTTGAGCCTGCAGATCACTGGGATCGATGATTGTTAAAGGTGTATTTTACAGTTTAGAAACGGGTGACATTCTGCTGAATTATTGAGACAGCCTCACAAGATATCCGTCCAAGAGCGTGACTCGCATCATGTGTTGTTTATTTGAAACTCTTGGGTGGTCATTTCGTCGATCCCGATGCATACCGGGCCTTTGGTCCAAGACATTCTTACCGCTGTGGGGTTATGAAGAGGCCAACGGGCCTCTCCTCAGCCTCACAGATGATTGACAATCGAGTGAAGAGGCTGAAGTATAAGCTGTTATATTGCTTTACTCGCGGTGTCGAATGGAAATGAGATGAATTTTGCAGGCGTGGCGTGGCGTGTTTCAGGTGGAAGCACAATGCAGCTCTTCAGAGGCGGGGATAGAGTCACGGCACTAGGAGAATATCATCCAGTTTGGAGATGCTGTGTGTTGTTCTGCTTTACTGCCAGGCCCCGTAACTCATCTGTGCAAACCCTGAAGTGTTAAAAAAACCTCCTCCAAACAAGGCGTAAAAACCCAATGGCCGCCAGCTGCTGTTTCTTTTTAAGGGTCGCGGGGAAAAAGAACCTGCTCGAAAATTTCCTGCAGATGTGATCGCATGACTGGCTGGTGACAACTTATAAAAAAAAGAGGGCAAACAGGGATCAAGCCTGCATGGGGATAAGGAGAAACAGAGTGGGGTCTTACCTTAAAAGGCAGAATCCTGAAGGCTGGCGGCCATAACGGCAGGAATGTCGTCCTCTGACCTGAACTCTTGTTGGTTTCACGGACTGCACTTTCTATAACTGTGTAACTCTAGACAGGTAAAAAGGAAAAGACTCCTTCTACATTTAAACTACCACCAGCTCCGTATTGAGTCATCCCTCTTGCTGAAATAAGAGTTCAGCTTTGTTATCAAGAGACCAGAGGCAACTTGATTGAAAATGAACAGGACTATAACTTCCTGGAGCCAAGGTAGTTTTCTGGCAGTGTGAATGGCTGAGCTTCCTCAGAGCTAGAAGCTTTACAAAGGCCTTCAGAGAGCTAAAAGCACTAAATAATGCTCATCAGGGTCTAACAGCCTATGAATCAACACAGTCAGTTCCCTGTTCACTGTCAGAGCAGCTGAAGGATGTTAGCTTTTACAGCGATAGTTTAACATCCTGGAAAATATGCTTATTGTCTCTCTGAGAAATGAGAAGATAAATATCACTCTCATCTCTGTAAGTCACATTTTTAAGAGATCATAATTAAGAACTGAGCAGCTGAGTCAGAATGAGACGTTAACTTCAGCCAAATCTGAGTCAGAAATATCAAGAATTTCTGACACATCTTCCATTTAAAGATAAGCTCCAAATACTTAAAACTCAGGCTCAGATTGTTATTATAAGCGTCTGACAGCTTTATGGATAGGATTCCTACAGTAAGATAGACCTTTTTATTAAAGAGGAAGATCCTCGTTGTTTAACCAGAAACATGACTATATATCACTACCAGACTCCACTGACAAAAACAGGAATTTTACCGAGCAGAACACAGGAGCTGCGGGAATACCACTGCCTTGATTTTTTTAGTTGGTTTGTGTTAGTGTGTGACTTTCAGTGGTGGAAGAAGTAATCAGATCCTTTTCATAAGTAAAAGTACCACACAGTAACACAAACTAACTATGGCGAAGGCAGTGGTGTTCAACAACTCCTGTGCTAATCGGTTTTTGTCAATGAAGTCTGGTATTGATGTACAGTGATGTTTTTGGTTGAATAAAAAGGATCTTACCAGCTTTTTCCTTTAACACAACAAAAGTATGTCAGTAGTGCGTGTTTGTGTGTGTGGACATGAATGAGTGCAGCATTAACACACATGTATGGCAGCAGTTGTTGAACACAGGGAAGGTGATATTCAAATTCACATTCAAATTCAGAGTCAGATTTATTTGTGTAGCACCATCTCATTCAGATGTAAATAAGATCAGCAGGTAAACTTTTCTATTTTTAGTTTAAACTGTTCTGTTCTAAACATCAGGTGAGGAGAGCTGGAGTTATATATACTCTCATAATGCTACAGAAAAAGAATATTTTGCTCATTAACAACCCTGAAACTATTCTTAGGAGTGGCATGCACCCACTCCCAGGGCAACTCAGTGACCTGCCCTCATTATTGGATCCCAGAAGGTGACTGGGTACAGTCATCTCACACAGGCGACAGAGATGTTGTTGACCTGCGAGGGGAAAAGCCGGCAAGTGATGTCAGCCTCATCTATAAGGGGAGATACCCCCGAGCCTCTACCCTCCTGCTCTGCCCGGCATCGGAGGAATCCTCAGAGGGAGGAAATGCAGCAACATATAAATACCTCCTATGGGGTGAATATAGATCGCAGGCTGAAGCAGAGCACCCCGGATGAGGCAGTTGCTGCCCCCGGTTGGGATCACGCCATTTGAAAAGAGACAAAATATAGACAAGGGTGTTCTTAGAAAGACTCACATGATATCTCTGAATTTGGTTTCATTCCCTTGTGCTGCCTTAGAAGGAGAGCTCAGATACAGGCAGCATACATTACAAACACCAGCTCCGTCCTATCGGGCTCAGTCACAATCCCATTCTTCCCAGGCTGGAATAAAAAAATGAATAAATATGAATAATTCATGGATGTTTGCAGCGTAGGGGTTGTTGTAAATTAAGCCGATTAAAATGGCGAGCGCAGAGTTTGTGTCTCAGAGCCCCCTCGCAGTATTTATCATAAAGCTGACAGGAGGACAGTGAATGTCTCCTACTGCAGACTGAGCCTAATACAGTAATGTACAGTATCTGGTGTCTGTCTGGGAAAATGCACCTGGCAATAGGCTGTAAATTACAGGAGTCAGCACAGTAAAACACAGGTGTGATATAAAGTTACAGTTTTATTTATTTCTTTATTTACTTGCACCTAATTTTTAACATGGTTTTGGTGAGAAATAATAAGAAAGACGAGATTTAAGCAGATTAAGATTAGTTCCTGCTGTAGCTACAATATGAAATAATATTAAAGAAAAAGTCTCTGCTATTTTCTTTTACCTGGATCCTTCTTATTTAACCAGAAACATCACTTTGTAGCAGTACCAGACTGCATTGACAAAAACAGCCATTTTACCGAGCAAGAACACAGGAGCTGTTGCTTCAGTCAGTTTGTTTGTTTGTGTTACTATGTGGTACTTTTACTTATTTAAAGCATCTGAATACTTCTTCCACCACTATAAAACACACAATAACACAAACAAGCAAACAGATTGAGGCTGCGGTATTCAAGCAACTCCCATTCCCTGCCCGGTAAAATTCCTGTTTTTGTCAATGGAGGCTGGTAGTGATATACAGCGATGTTTCTGGTTAAAGAAAAAGGATCTTTTGCTGTGTATCTGATTCTTTATGAACTCAAGTTTCACTTGTAACAAGAAGACTTTGTTATTTCTTTTTTAAAAAGTTACTCTTTCTTGTTTTAAATCTGGTCTTTCTCTTTACTTTTTTAGTCAGTTTTTACCATTCAGGCCCCCACTTTAACACTAACACATGTCCTGATGTTTATTCCTGCACAGCGACACCACTCACAGACACTTTACTGTATTAAAACTGTTTTTTTAAAATGACAAACTGAGCACAAACCCTCGCTTGTGTGTGACAGTTAATGCCAAATTATACCAATTTATAAAGAACACAAATTAAAAACAATCAGCTTCTAATATTGTAATTAACTTTTCAAATTACACTTAATAGCTGTAACTGTGCATGTGAACGGGAATTACGCTGATTCCTGCCCAGTGCAAATAACCCTAAAATTATGATGCACATTAGAGATAAGTGAAGTGCATGATTACGCGTACAGTAGCTCTCGTTGTGCACCACCATTAGCTGTGCCTGGGTTTTGTCACAGAGGTATTCTGGTGCCTCTGAGGTGACGCTTCTCTGTTTAACTCTCCTCTCTCTGCCCTCCTTTCCGCTCACGTGCTGGAGATACAAACTCAACTCGCTATGGTTACTGTCAGCCAAAACAACAGTCAACAGTGCAGGGAACCTGAGGTATTCATCGCCTGCCAGACCTAAAAACTGCATGTGAGCTCGCTCGTATCTGCACTGCATCAACCCCTGCTTGGGCTTTGTTTTATTCCCTCCTGAGAATAAGCTCCCTCTACTCTCTCCCGGTGTTGTCTTTTGAAAGGTTGAGCCGCAGCCTCTTACGCTGCTAAATCAGCAGATCTGCAGAACACTTGAGTCCCAGCTTCACGCGCAGAATCCCAAAGTAAATGTTCCACTACCGAGGCCCCAATTTTCATAGTCATGGCATTCAGTCTTTGGAGCACAATGCAGTTATCTCTCCAGAAAGCAAGAGAAATATTTAACAATAACATTTCTGAGAAAAGCTGCCCTCATACCTCAGATATTTCCTCCTGCCCAGGCTGTTGGCTGGATGGAAAAGTAACTGTAACTGACTCATTTAGCGCTGTCGAACATTTACAGCAGGTGAAGACAAGAGGAGCTTTATCCTCGCTGCTCACGTCTCTGCTGTCTCCATCTAGGACCAGCGAGCCGAGGGGGGAAACATCTTATTAAAGTTTCCCCCCTCTCATCCGCCCGACACGGCTCGGGTCTGGCTACGAGGGGCGCATTCACCGACACCTCCGTACGAGAGACAGTGTGCACATTATGCAGCTCTGTTGTGGAGGTTGGGTGGAAAATTTTGCTGGGTCTGAGCTGTGCTTTCTTTGGCACCGGTGGCCTCTGGGCCAAAGCTTATTCATCTGTGAACTGACAGCTTCACCTTAGCCCAGGAAACTGAGGAGCTGGATCCCCTGGATCACCGATGGCCTGGAAGAACGCTCATGAAATGTTCTTGAATGATTTACCTTGTAATGTTTCAAGGAAATAGCCCAAAACATGCAAACACGCTTGAAAACTTGCGTATGTTCCTGTTTTTTTCCCTCATGTTTTTCACCATCCTGCTAAACCACGACATCAAAGTCACACAGGCAGAGTTCAGCAATTAGGTTTTTTTCTGTTTTTGTCAAGAAAGCAACTCGGTTTGGAAATTACAAGGCAGCAGGTAGCAGGCAACACCCGTGTCACCTCCCTCTCTTCGGCTAACGTCACCAATTTGGCAGCTGCTCCCTCTGTTTTCAGTAATGCACCAGTTTGGCTGCTCAAACAATATTTTAACAAGTGATTTTTCATTGAATTTATCTGAAGAGAGAATCAAGCAAACTGAAAAACAAAGCGCTATGCTGTGACTTTCTGGTAAAACAAGAGGAATATTGTTCTCTGTGAATCTGTGGGTGTCACAATGAGACGCCTGATTGTGCCGCATCTTTGTGTTGTATAGTGTTTAACATGAAATATCAGAAGGCAAGTTGGAGTCGGGGTTTCTTCAGGTCAAACTTCCACCTTGGCCCCGTGGTAATGAGAAACAGCTCTACCTTCCCTCTCTTCTGTCCTCAGGCTCCAGGAGAAGACTGCAGCCAGAAACAGGACAAGACAGTCTGCGTCTGCCGGTAGCCAACACACTGTTCGGGTTGTGCAACTCAAACACAGATGCAGCGATTTGTCATCTTGAAAAAATAGAAACATTAATCTTACATAAGGTGAAACTTAATAAAAACGAGTGCCCGGAGCCAAACTCTCCGATCAAACAAACAAAAATCTCAGAGTTCGGGGTGTAACATGTGTCCTGTACTTCTTTTGGATTTCATAAAACACTGGTATTTCCTGGTATTCTGTGTCCGACAGCTTTGGCATCTCTGCAGAAATACTTTTAATATGTTACACAACGCGCTGCAGTGCTGCGGTTGCAAGTTCTTCTGTAAACCAAAGGGAGTTTGCTTGGGGTCCACGCCTGCCAGAGCGAAGGCTGTCATTGAGTCAGTGATGCACCATCGCAGGTATAAGGATAGTAATTATCTTGACAGCGAAGGTTTTCATTAGAGGTTGCATGCTTCAGCTCAGCATATGCAAACTCTTTAGTGCTAATACTGGGATTTTCCGATCTGCCATGACATGGGTTTGGGGGTGTTCACGTCTCCTTTAACATCTGGTTTTACAGCGGCTTCAGATGCCTCAGCCGGGCTGGCCGCGGTTTGTTTACGGACATTCTGAGGCCTTTGAGGGATTCGGAGAGGTTCGCCACACCGGCCCCTGCTCGACGACAGAAGTGGAGTCAAAACCCGGATAATTATTTGCATATGAAATTAGCTAGCTAGCAGACGCAGCCGGGGACCTGCTCTAAACCTCCACAGGATCCTTGTTATGACTTAGCCCACGGGGTGTCAGGGGTGGCTGAGTTCAAGAGGCTGCATGTATGGGTAACCGCCACTGCTCTGTTGTAATCAGACAGAACCCAAAGTTTGCCTGAATGTGTTTTACAGACACCATCTCTCTATACATGCTAGCTGAAGGATAGTGTGGCACCCTCCCCTCCTTCTCTTGAAACAGCTGATTTATGTCTGGTCCTGGACACTTGTGCTCTATGGCTGGAATGCAGGGAATTTCAAAGACCCCCCCCCCCCCCTCCACTCCTCCTTCTCTGCCTGTCCTGTCCACATGCAAACAAATGGAGCAGGCGCCCGGTCGGGGCAGATGAAGGCCCACCGGAGCTCCCACTGCAGGGCAGGGAGGCAGAATGTAAGGAATGTCAGAGGCGAGAAAATAAATCCATTCTATCCTTCTCTCTGTCAATCTGTAGCTCTGTCTCTCCTTGTTTGTCTTTTCCTTTCTTGTGCCTCAGCCCCCCCCCCACCAGCGCTGCTCTGATTTTCAGCCTTTCTCTGGGACTTTATCTATCCCGTTTAATCTTTTTTTGGATTTAAACTCTCAGTTCCTGGCGTGTACACACATTCCCTGCAAGAAATTGGCCAGAATAGGACAAAAATGAATTTATTTGTGTTACAACTTAAAAAAAAACAAACACAAATATGCATAGTGTTCTGTCGTTCTGAAATGAATCATGTGACAAACAAAATAGTGCTTCGTTAAACACGCTTAAAGTCACAAAATGCTATATGTTCATGTCTGAGAGTGTAAAAAAAAAAAAAAGCAAAGGACCTCAAAGTTATCTTGTACATACCAGTGGAAGTCAACATAACACAAATTTATCATGTAGCGTTTAAAATCAAAGGCACGATGGCTGTGTTTTAGCTGTAACTCACTATCACATGCATCCTAAACATGCGGCTGGCATGGCAAACAAACAAAAAAATAAGAGAAGAAGAATCAACACTCCATAGAAGCTAGAATAGTTATATGTTTTGACAATAAAAACATAAGCAGCTCCGTCTATTTTAGCTCATTTTCATCTTAATGATATATCCAGACACCATTTTGATTGCTTTGTGAGTCTTTTCTCTCTCTTTCTCTCCATGGCTATAGTTTTAAAAATTCCCTTTCTCCTCCTGGGATCCTCAGCGCAGCTCAAGGCCTGCTCTTCGCTGCGGGTTTATCCATTATGTTGAGCACATCGTCCAGGATGGATGGGCCCAGATCAAGTTCGAGGGAGAGCAGCGACCCCGTGATCTGGGCGAGGGAATCCTGCGACGTGCTCTTCATTTTGGAAAACTCAAACTCAAAATCACAGATGCGGCCCTCCTCCACCCCGCTGTCCCTGTCCACCCACTCCCCGTTGCACTTCGAGAGCTCCTGCTTGAAGCCCAGGGTAATGTCATTGTTAAAGTGTCCGTAGCCGTTGCAGTTGCCGTTGCCGTTAAGGCTGCCATTGCAGATTTTGCTCTGGAAGTCCCCTTTGCCGCTAAAGCTGTCAAAGCTGTCGCTGCTCGTGTTGCTGTTCAGGCTCCCGTTAGCTTTGTAGATGCTGTTGCTGTGGCCGTTGATATAAAAGGACGCCGGCTTCTCAAGTCTGCTCTCGCTCTTGTTCATTTTGTTGGCTTTGGCGACCGCCTTGGAGGTGGACTTGTCTGCGTTTTCCAGCAGATCCAAGAGGACGTCGGGCTTCGACTGGATATCCATGGAAGGAGACGAAGGCTCGCTGCTGAAGACGTCCATCGAGCGCAGCAGAGCGTCCATCTGCAGGATCTCCACCTCCTCAGCGTTGTCGGGTTTCATGGGAGCTGCAGGCCCCATGATGTCCTCCAGTGGCTCAGGGGGCATGGAGAACACAGCAGAGGAGATAAGGGGAAGGGTGAGGGCCTGGCAGCCGCCGATAGTTGGGAGGGAGATGGCGTTTTTGAGCACCGGAGAGGGAGTCTCAGCGAAGGAAGCATCACCTGTGCTGTTGGCTCGCAGAAACTCACTCTGGATGCCATACTGAGGGTGGATGTCCCCCTTCCCTGGAAGGAGCTCGTACTTCCCCTGGAGGAAAGACATGTCTCCAAAGGCGTCTCTCTCCCCGCCCCTGCCGATGTGGATCGTGTGGCGAAAGTCCCCGAGCGGCGGACTGATCATATCCGGGGACAGAATATCTCTGAGGCGACACTTTTTCCCCTTCTTATTATTGGTGGGTTTCAGGTATATCGGTGCTTTCGCCGGCATGGCTGCAACCGCTGGAGAGAGCTCAGATGTGCAGGGTGGAAAAGTCGGAAATGGCTCTATAAGTTCTGGACGTTACAGTTCCCCAGGAAGAAGAAGCTCCAGTTACATTCTCAGGAACACGCCGGTCGAACAGGACTCCAAAAATAATTTCAGCGATAGCGGCATCGATCAGGAAACGGGATTCCAAACAGGGCTGAAATGAGAGACAAACAGAGAACATGTCAGCATTTAATCTAAAACATCGACTTATCCACGGCTTCCTCTGCTCTGCCGTCCTGACAAAGAAATCTGGTCACCAACACAAGTCCCAGAAATAAACTCCTGCAAGGAAAAAAACATCCTCATCCTTTTTCTTGCATCTGGCGAGCTCAGACGCCAGAGCAGAGGAGGATGAGGGCCTGGGTCTGAGGCTTTTTGCTGCTCTATTCACATTTCCACACATGAGCCTCCTTTGGCCTCCGCAGCTCTGGATGTGCTAATGTGGAACAGCTGGACCGCAGATTGGGACAGGAGAAGCAGGGGGGGGGTTTAGTCGGATCAGAGGAGGGCAGCCTGTTTTAGGGGCGAGCTGCTGCTCAGACACGCACAGAGATAGAGGGAGATGGACTGAGGGGAGGAAGAGGAGGGGTTTAAGGGAGATTTGCGAGAGCGAGATAGAGCGAGGGCTTAGAGATCTCAAGAAAGAAGGTGATGCAGATTGTGAATTGATTTGGCTTTGATGGACTCCAAGTTTAATAAATGCTGAGATACCACCATATCAGGGCGGGTAAACATTATTAAGGTGGTATTGGATTTGATTTTTAAAAAAGCAAGAGCAACTAAACGGTGGCAGACGGTTTAAGGTGGGATGTAAGTAGAGGAAAGAATCGGTTTGACCGTTAGAAATGACATCGCAACCAAGGAGAAGGGGAAAAACACTCTGTGGAGGCAGTGTGTGTGTGTGTGTGTGTGTATGTGTGATGGGGTGGGGGAGAGCACCAGTGAGGAGAGAGAGCTTGCCCATTTATAGACATATTTACTTATGAGAGGTCTGTCAGCAGTGACCGTCTGACAGAGTGCACCGCTGCACAAAAAGTGCCTGGGCGGTCAAGTCCACCCACCCAAAAAAAAAAAAAAAAAGTTTCACTGAGAAAACATCCACATTCCTACTGCAGCCGACCCCACAGAGACACACTGCATCAGCCTTATCAGAGACACTTTACGTAGGCTATGTTTATTCAGCAGGCACATTAGTGTGGAGCCAGAGAGACAGACACTTGCTGCGGATTTTGAATCCAAATATCCGAACTGCAAACTGCTGCTCTGACATCCATTTTCAACATGGAGAGGTGTCGCAGCATCAGTATCTTCTGCGCTTTAGGGGTAACACAAATCAATCTGTCACCCACAAAGTGCTATGGGGGGCTATATATAGGCACGACAAACGTGCAAGTGTGTTGACTGGCGAGTGTGTTGGAGTGGTGGTGTGAGCGCGAGGTGACTGACTGCGCTCGTGAGAGATAGCGGTTTTGAATGCACGCCATGTGTGCGAAGGAGAGCGTGTTTGTTTGCTAATAGTGCGGGAGAGAAAGGGGAAGGAGGGGGGAGGAGGGAGGTGCTGCAGTGAAGGCGGGTGCAGGGTTTAGCTCAGGCTTTTCTTTTCTATTCTATTCTTCTCTTCCTCCCACTTGTTTTTAGCGCCGTTGCTCCTCAGTCTCTCTCTCTCTGACCTTGACAGCTGATGCTTGCTGCAGTGGGAGATCAGACTTGGATAGGAAGTGAAACAAGCGCACCACCTGGCCAAAAGCTGCTTCCTGTGGGCTTAGAGAGCTCATATCTATATCTGTGCTAACTTTTGTCTCGCTGCTCCCAAGAATAGAAGGTCACTGCTGCACAAACCCCACCTATTAAACATATTTATTGATTATTGTCTTGCCCTAATGACATTATAACGTCTGGCCGGTCTGCGCGGACCCTCTGCAGACGATAACGCCTGTTGAAATCAATACTGTGGACATAACTTATGCAGCAGATCCAACTCTTTCAACTCTCGCAGGAGGGGACATCTGCTGTGCATCCTACCCAAGGTCAACACTTGCTCTCACCCAGGAGAAGTCAGCTGGTATGGTGAAAGCCTGAAGCTCTGACCTTCACGTCAGCCGTCCTGCTGGTGGCTCAGTTTGGCTCATGTGGCAAACATGACTGGAATTCCAGAGGCCACCAGGAAAGCAGGAGGAAAACCGTGTCCGCATGTCTGACTTTTACTGCATAACCAGGAAGATTGTGCATTTAATGACTGAGTAAATTGATTTGAGTGCATGTGGAGAATCTCTCGAGTCCTAGTAAGAGGATATTAATCAATTACAACAGCTCAGGATTTCCCAGGATGCACCCTGCTGACCCAATGAATCCATGTGTGCCTGAGCAGGTGTATTCTGGTGGGTCTCAAAGCCAAGGCCACATTTGCACCCTCCTTTTGGAACTGCTCCAAAAACTGAGGAGGCGTGGCACGTGTTTACCGCCACCGCACCGCCACAGGTTTCATTTACACCTCTGGGGAAGTGGGGATCTGATGTTGCCTTATCTGAGCAGCCATCCAGTCATAATGGGAGCTGCAGGATAAAGCCACTGTGTCATTGGGTCAGCGGCAGCAGCAGCAGCTATCTGTCTGGGCATGAAGTGATCTGGAGCCGCTCCAGCCTCTTTAAAAATGGAGCTTTGCCTCATCAGCTCGTGCTCGGAGGGGTTGGTTATTAAGGGGGGGGGGGGGCAGCAGAAGGAGCGAGGTGATGAAAGTCTGAGTGTGGGGGCAGATAAATGAGGGGTTGGTATCTGGTAATTAAACTAACGGCTCGTGATTTGTCTGGGTATTTCTGGACACCTACAAGTCACGTGCGACACAACTGGGTCAGTGTATACTTAGAGGCCGTGTAACCCTGCTGCAGTCTAAACAAATGCTGCAGTTTGATGCTTTACAGCTCAGTATCTGATGTACAGAGGGAGCAGCTGTTTAAAATATGACCTGTATATGACTTCACCACGTTCTTTAAAATAGAAAGCCCCTAAATATTCCTCCCGTGATGGGATTACCGCGCTGACATTTCACATCAGTGCCATTGAAAAATAGCATGCCGCCCTGCACTTGTGTAGTAGCTGTGGTCAGTGTAACATCATCAGCGTGTGGGAGATGAACTCAGATTCCTCTGGCTGTGTCTACAAAGCAGCTTCACACAAGTTTGAAGTTTCCAGATCCTCCTCAAACTCCCTGAATCGCAGAGAGACCCCTCTCTTTGGGGCTGTTATAAAAAGCAACATACAACAGAGGGTAATGGCAGCCTTAAAGAATAGACTGAGCTTTTTGTTACGTTAAAAAAAAAAAAAACCTCAATTACAGGCAAAGGCCTGACTCTCGGGGGCCTGGTGGCGGTGGCGAATAGCAGGGTGGAGTATTTATTCTGTCTTTCTTTCTTGCTCCCCTTGTGCCACCCGCAAGCATGGCCGGCACTTGCCAGAGTTATCCTTGGCAGAGATGAGCAGGAAGCCGAATCAAAGCGTATGAAACATGAAGGGAATGTCAACACACACACACACACACACACGGGTAAAAAAGAAATAGTCCTTTTCCTCCCAGTTTTACCCACAAGAGCCTCCGAAGAATCTGCATTTTCAGAGGAACATGCCTTGAGTGTGTAGCCGGACTAAGACTAAAAATGTCTCTCTTGGAAAGCAGGGAGGAGATCATGTTGCTCTTAACACTTCAGCTCTTGTGTTACATGTATGAGAGCCGGACAAACGCTCACTATGACCAAGAAGTCTGCTCCAGACAAATGAAAATCCTCCACACGTAACATGACAACAGCAGCATCTACTCACTCAGATTCCTGCACCGAAACAGACCGACTCACCTCCGATGCGGAGAGCTCGTTCCTTCCCAGGTAACCGTCCTGAAATGCTGCAGCCCTCAGGTTGTGTGTATGTGTGTGTATGTGTGTGTCTGTATATGTGCGGCGTTCAGTGGCTGCTGTGCTGCTCCTGTGGCTTGTTGACACTGCCCTGCCTCCTGTCTCTGCCTCGGGGCTGCACTTCTGTCGACTGGGACGTCTGCCGGACAGCTGTTTTGGAATTGCTCTCCGGCTCCTATTCCCCCTCTGAAGCAAGTCTCCTCCTCCCCTCACTCCCCCCTCTTCTTCCTCTCTCTCTCCCCTTCCCTCTCTCTCTCTTTCTCTCTCTCTCTCTCTAGCAGCACCTGTGCATGTCTATCCTCTCTCTTTTTGTGGCGTTTGAGGATCCCTCCTCGCTTCCTGTTCCCTCGGTGGAGCTGCGGTGATGAGCAATCACAAACTCTGGTCTCAGGCAGCCCGAGAAAATTAGCGCTGTGCAGAGAAAGGCAGATGCCTCATGGGATGTCTGGCTGACTCTCCTCTCTAAAACAATCCCTCATGATATGCACAGGGTGTGTGTGTGTGTGTGCGCGCTCTTTCCCTCCCCTGTCTGACTTTGACATCTGATAAGAGCTATTCTGTAAATGCAGCCGGCAGCCAGCAGACAACTTGACTGGACTCTCCCTGCGTCTCTCTCCTCTTATCTGTCTATCACACATGCACGCCCATACCCTCCCATTATTTTCCCAAACTGTAACTCACTTCATACGCTATTGAATTCTGCTTATCTTGCGCTCAGTCCTGTATTTTTTCAGGCTGTGCCACCAGACTAATTACTGTAGAGCACTGCAGCACTGCAGCACATGCAGGGGACTTTTCCAGATAATAGACAGCACATGAGCCGCTGCTGCAGCCGAAATAGACTTCCTCACTGTGAGTCTTTGTCTGTCTGTAATGATTTTAAAAGCTCAGACAGAGACAGGGGACAGTGTGTGAGGGCTCTAACCCGATGCCCTCGAGTCAAGGACATGACAAACCTCGCCTGTCTCTTTTTTTTCTGGTTCTATTCTTGTATAGAAAGAAAAAAAAATCCCATCACCTTGGTAACCGGTGCAGCTCAGAGGTGATGTAGGTGGAGAGGTGTGTGTTTCTGCTCATACAGTGAATTACAAAAGGTTGGGCGGGGGGTGAAGAAGATAAATGTGGGGGGAGGGGCGCTTGTGGCTCAATCAGTGCGTCTGCGGTTAGAAAAGGAGTGAATGCATGTCCTCACAAGCCGGAGTCGTACTTTAACAATAATCCTGCCTTGTCCGGCGCATGAAGCAGCACATCCTTCTGCAAACACCACAAATTCTCCCTCCTCCTCCTCCTCCTCCTCCTCCTCCTCTTCTTCTTCTCGTGGTAAATCTGGTCTGGTGAGCTCACTCTCCTTAATTCACTTCTCCCCACTTTTTGTATTTCTGTGTGATGGATGCTCCGCCGTAATAACTACCCGTACATAACGCTTTGCAAAGTCCTAACACTGAGCTGAATGCAGGGGTTGTGTCTGTTTGTGGACACTCGCTGAGCCACCTTCTATTTAACTCACACAGGCGTTATTTAGCACCAGTTAAACAGCAGTTGTGAATGAAGCCCTTTTTGAGCGTGGTGTCGCCCCGGGGTGATGTCATCGCGGCATCCATGTGGCCGGCACATGATCTGTAAGTGGAACACACAACGCTAACACTGTCTTCTCATTTAAAACAACCATTAAACCCTGGAAAATCCAGATCTTCTGCTCTAAAAGGAAACTGTTAGTAATTCCCCCCCATACAAGATAAATTACTGAGTGGAAGAGAGATGGGAAATCTAGTCAGTGATAACGTCTGTAGAGAATTTGGCGCCATGTTCTGACAAGGCCTAACAGGTTTTGCAGGGTAAGGAACGATATCAAAATCTCATGATAGGATAATACCTCGATAACAAGTCTATGATACGATATTTACTGCAAACAACTGAAACGCTTCCACACGTCAGATCTAAAAGACGCTGGAGCATCCACAGTTTCAAAGACGTCCCTCGCCACCGACACCGGCGTCCTCCAGCTTCACTGTAGATTTGAAGAGGGAGCGTCCAGGTTCACGATGGTATCGAGACACTTCTGTTATTACGATATCATGAGATTGAGATTGTAAATGTGCCACTGTTTACCAGCTGCAAGACAAACTACTGGGCCTTTTTCACAGCAGACATTTTGACTTGTCACAGCAGGAACAGCTCAGTTTCTGGTTGGTATTAAAATTTGATCTGTGTAGAAGCTAAACTGATGAAAATATAATCAAAAAAAGCCTCTAACAGTTACAGTGACAGTGGTAGAAAAGGTTTAATGTACCTGGAGCTTTAGGAAACCAGATGGTGTTTTGTGCTGGACACTTCCTACAGAAACAGGTGAATTTACAAAGACGTTTTTGACACCTGCAGTTGATTTGCAGCCACCTCAGATGTGCAGGTTTTTCTCCAGAGGACACAGATCTGATCTCAGTGAGAAAAACACATTTAAAACATCAGGCGTAAACACAGAGGAAAGATCAGATTGTTTACTCGTGACTCTGGTTTTTGGTGTTCTTTGGAAATTATCCTGTGACTTTTGTTCCTGTTTTATTATCCTCCTGGTGTCGTTTGTGTTTTCAGTTCTTGTCTTACTTTGGTATTCCGTTCTCTTGTGTTCTGCCTACTTCCTGTTTTATTTTGGTAATTATTCCTGGCGTGTCACTTGTGCTTTTCCTTCCTGCCCATGTGTTTTCTGTCTCACCTGTGTCCCATTTGTTCATCAGTCCCTCTGTGTATATACAGTCTTCACCCTCTGTAGTTGTTTAAGATAAGATAAGATAATCCTTTATTAGTCCCACAATGGGGAAATTCACAGTATTCTCAGTATTATTGAGTATTATCTTATGTTAAGTCAGTGATCCTGCATCCCTGGTCCTCCTCTCATGGACTTCTTCTTTTGGTTCTTCTTATATCTTAAGATCCAGAGCAACAGGGAGCAGCAAAACACTGATGGAATGTTATAATAATAACATCTATGCAGCATGCAGTGTGTAAAACAAGAAGACGTACAGTAAAACATGAACAACTATTATATAAATCTTGATAAAATGTTAATAAAAATAGTTACAAAACATAAAAATAGCAAGAAACTAATGTCACATGTTTGGAAGTGACTGGTCCTGACAGTTTTTCAGTCTCTGTGTTTTTCCTCTCCTCTATTCTCAAATATTCTGTCACCAAACCCGAAGCAGCAGCATAAACCTATACTGTTGAACACACAGTGTTTGCCAGGATTATCCTTGTCATCCTGTTTTTGTTTTCCGTCACGAGTTGTGTTTTGGGAGGAATTAGTCGTCGTCTTCGCTTCTTTTTTTCTTCAAAAATTCCAGTTCAAGACTAATTTGTCTTGGTCTGCTTTGGCCCACATCTTTGCCCCATACACAAGGAGAGCTTTCTAAGTGAGGTTTCTCTAAAGTGTTTAGGTGTCCTGTCTGAACTGTTCCACTGAGGTCACTTTTCTCCAACTGACACACCACACACTGATCTCCGGTCAGGTAAACAAGCCTGAAGTAAATCAACTGAAAGAAAAAAAAAATCAGGAAATAAAGAGGTATATTCACCTCTTAAAAGATAACTCTGGTATTTTTTTTATCTTCTTCGTGTTTTTGGGTGTAAATCTTCGAGACTCCATTGACAAAAACGGCAAGTTTACCGGCAAGAACATACATGAGCTGCTGTAATACCACTGCTTCCATCTGTTAATGTGTTTGTGTTATTGTGTGACTTTCTGTTTTGGAGGAAGTATTCAGATCCTTTACTTAAGTAAAACTACCACGCAATAACACAAACAAACTAACAGATGGAGGCAGCGGCGTTCCAGCAACACCTGTGTTCTTACTCTGTAAAATTGCAGTTTTTGTCAATGGAGTCTGGTAGTGATATAAGGCGATTTTTCTAGTCAAACAAAAAGGATCTTCTCCTTTAATAAAAAGATCATTTGACCATTTTCATGCAACTCACGAGGTGTAACATACGTCTACAGTAAGTGTGGCTGGTGACTTCCTCTCGTCTCACAGATTTCCACTTTAATCTCATGTTAACACCTCGCTCAGTTGACTCATTAACCGACTCCACCCGTCCTCCTCCAGCTGCTACGACACATATGTGTTCACACCCATTATGAAGTAAGCTACATCATTATCACTCTGTGTCTGGAGGCGGGTGAGGAACATGAAACAACACAAAGCGCTGCTATAGATTGTCTTTTAGAGGCTCCTGCTTTTGGCTTGTCAGTGCAGTTGTTGAGTTTGCTTGGTCTTTATGTTTCTGTAATCCATCTAATGTGACAACACAGAAAGGATGGAGAGAGGATAATAAGGAAAATATATTGTGCGGCATGAGAGACAGTCATGTGAAAAGTACACCTCTTCAGTTTCTGTGTCAGAACATATAATAAAATCTCTGGTCTCTGCAGGAGATTCTGTTCCTCTTCTTTCTAACGTTGCTTCAGTTCCAGGACACAACTTTACTTGACTCTTTCTTTGTCATTTTGTTGCGTTTGCTGGTGTGTTTAAGATCATTGTCCTGTTGCATGACTCAGTTCAAGCCAAGCACAGCTGTCGGACAGATGGCCTCACATTTGACTCTAGAACACAGAAGTTCATGAGTGACTTGATGACGGGAAGGTGCCCAGTCATCAGCTTCCTCCCACCACGTGTTTACAGCTGCTATGAGGTGTGTGGTGTTGATATGTTGTGTTGGTTTCTCACCAAGCATGGTGCTGTGCATTACATCGGCATCTCATTATCTCATCTGTCAAAGGACATTGCTGGATAAGTCTTGTGGTTTGTTCAGATACACCTTTAAACCTAAACCATTCACTGCCATGTTCTTTAGAGAATAGGCTTTCTCCTGGCAACCCTACAAACAAAACCATACTTGTTCAGTCCTTTTCTAATTGTTCATCATGAATTTTAACATTTAACGTCCTAGATGATGTTGCTCTTGGGTTGTTTTTGACCTCGGGGTGAATTAGCTGGGCATTGATCCCTGGAAGATTGACACCTGTCTTGAATGTTTCCTGTAAATAATCTTTCTCACTGTCGAATGATGGACTTAGGTGCTTTAGGCGGCCTTATATGACCTCTCAGATTGATTGGCAGCAACAATTCTTCTCTGAGATCACTGCTGATGTCTTTCCTCCTTGGTATTGAGTCAAACTTCTGGCACATAGAGGTGAATCATTTGTTGAACAGTCAGTTAATCAGGGCATTTGATCAACACCAGTACTTCATTTTTCACACACTAACTTCTGCATTTGCTTCTAGTTTTTGTCAAATAAGTAATGACATGGTGTAATATCCTTGTTGAGGTTGTGTTTAATTGTGAACCAGATGCTTTTTATTTTGTCCTGATGTAGCAAAATATAGAATTCAAAGATTGTACTCTTTTCATGTATCATCTGTTTTTAATGGACAAGTTGCCTTTTATGTTTTAAATCTGTGAGGGAGGTCCAGTTTCCAAGGAACAAGTCTGGAAATAATAAGATGTATGTGGAATTGTAACAACATTCCTCCTACGACTCCCTGTGGGAATATCAGTGGCATTTGTTGACATTTTTCACAGCTTGTAATAACACTATATTGAACAAAATGTTCAGCACACATAGAGACTTGACTGTGTGTGTTGACAGCCTCCATTTATATTCTTATATAGCTTTCTCTCAGGGTTTCCTCTGTTTCTACGTGAGTTCGTGTACATTTATTTTCATCCTGACAGTAAAACATTTCACAATGTTCTCGGCCCTACAGGCAGCACACAGGGAGAGGGACTGGGGCACTGCAGTGCAGGAGATGTGCAGGGGGAGGAGGAGGGATTGTGGGTAGTCTAAAGGCACCGTCTTGCTCTGTGGCCGTAGCCCAAATGTTTTTCTCTGTGTGCGTGGGCGTCATCGTCTGGATACATGGACCACACACACACCAAGTGCCCACCTCAGCTCTTTGTGTCCTATTTGTAGCCAGGACAAACTTGGCCGAAAGGTGAAGGTGGAGTTCAAGGTGAGGACAGAGAGGTCAAGATTTTCAAATTATAGTATTTATGGAATTCAGTAACCTCTTCTCATGGCCTACCTGTGTTTTATTTTTATATGAAGCTAGTATGTTAACTTCCAATGAGATTTAAACCTTCAAAAGGAAAATAAGCACTAAAACACTAAAATATTGATAAGAAACAGCTGTTTTTTATATGCAACTGGCCAAATATTTATTAATGATATAGTATTTCCAGCAACAACTGTTTGGTTTAAATCCTTAGAAATCAAACAGCAAGACTTCCTCTAGACTGACATTTATGTTTTTGCCAATTTAAAGCTAGTCCAGTATTTTTTGGCTTAGCTCTTGGACTTTTCTCATTGGATGTCGCTCTGTCAAAATGATTTCTCGTGAACAGTTTCCTATTACCATAGCCAAGCGAGGGCAACTTATTTTGTTTGCTGTTCAGCTCCAATGTCAGGTGTTTGCAGAGTTAAAGCAGAAACTACAGGTGTTCGATTAGCAGTGGCTGTCTTACTGTCAGCAGCCCGGCAGGAGGACACTTCATGCTCCTTTTGCGTCAATGATATAGATTTTAACCTTGTCTTGCATTAACAATTGGGTCAAATATTTTGTAATTTGAAGTCTCACTCCAGCTCTACAAAGCTTCCAATCATTGCTTTGCTTTTACAGCTTATAGCTTTAATATTTTGTAGCTGTATGCGTTGAAAACATTAGCAACCAGCTGGTGAACAAATGGTTTATTCCAGCTGTGCTGAAATCAAATTTCCGATTTCCCTGAATGTAAATTTCAACCTAAAACTTTAGGGTTGGATTTCCAACTTGGAAAGTCAGAACAACCCCACCAACCCAGACATAAGAATTCAAAGTGGCTGCTACTTGCATTAATAATGAACACTCTAATTTTACTGTTTATAGCAGTTCTGTCTTGATAGTTTCGTGCGTGGAGTCTTACGTAGTACTGGCTATCTGTGGGATTATTGTTACACTGTGACAATACGTGTACAGTGTTGTAATCAACTGTCGATAGCAATGGTTAGTCGGTATCACGTTTGAATGGTTCCCCTTCACTGTTTTTCTCAAACGATTAAATTTGAAGACGGCTTTTGGAGCGTTCTGAAGTGTTTACATTAAAATCTAGCGTTAACGAGCAAATATAAAGGCTCTGTGACGTCCATATTTCTGACTTCTCAGCTGGAGCGAAAGATCTTAAGCAGCTAAAAGCATGGAGGAGGAGCTGGAGAAGACCAAGGTAAATGGATAACAAATCTCGCACTTACATTCATCAAGCGACCGAAACATGTCTCCAAATTGATGTAATATTTGCTCTGTGTGTTTTTAGCATCTATAAAAGGTCAGTTTGTACTTACAAAAATCTATACAGTCAAACTATGGAGGGAACTCTGTACAGTCATGCTGCATTTATGAGGGCTTGACTCTTTCATTTTGTTAATGGAAAAAAAAAAACTTGCCTTACTCACTCGTGTGTATTACCTCCTATTATTACACGTTATGCATCTGTACACTGACGTGATGTCCGTGTAAAAAACCACAACTAGTTGCAGCAAATTGGGCGGAGATGGAAACAGGAATAGAGTTTGAGGGAAAATATACAGCAGCAAGTAAATTTTACTTAATGTAACGCCATCACAAAATAACTCCTGGAATGCCTTAAACATCTCAGACTGATGATAGTGTAAAGAGAGAATACAGGGAGATTTTCCTCAACCTTTGCAGAGACAAAGCCCTCTCTTCTACGAATTAGACTATCTGGCCACATCCACACTAGTGTTAGCCGATGTCTGGCTCACATCCTTGGAAAGGAAACCCAGCGATACATCACTTGGTTTAAGGGTGAGTCTTCACTGAATTCAGTAGCTGTGCCACAGTACCCTCTTACCAATCAGCTTGCAGTCGTCCATTCCACCATACCATCCTGCTCGTCACAACCAAAAGGCGCTTCAGCCCTTGTCCGCAAATTGGCAGTCTGCCGCCCATATCATCAGAGATGGGTTTAGCGGAGCAGGATACCAGCCCGGTCAAGCGAGTTCAGCTGGAGGCTGAACCTGAAGCTGGCTGGGAGGAGGACATCACCACCAACTGGTCACAACAAAGTGCTTAATGTGGCAGGCTGGTGGAGATCTTCAGGTCTTCGAGGACAGTGTATTGCTGTACATACAGTGTCCTTAGCACCTCTTTGATTTATCCCTCACAGCCCCTGGCAAGTCTGTTCCTTATTAGAAATCTGCGTTTCCAGGCTCTGGAACATGTTCCATATGTTGGAATTTGGAGGTATGTACAGGCGTTGGTTATGTGCTTTGAGGAGATAATGTGGTAAACTGATGTTTGGATGCAGTTATCAAGCAATATTGAGCGGTGAAGTTTTCAGCCGTGTCTCTCACCCAGGTCAGGAGGGCAAGAGGAAGAAATGTTAGTATTCCTTCAGGAATATCACATTGTTTTGAAGCTGGTTTATTATTGTTGTCAGGTTACCTCCAGTCAGATCGAATGATTACTTCCTGTTGTCTTCGCCCTTTCGGACGTCCGCTGAGAATCCATGTATCGTTGAGGTTTGGTTTGTAAGTCTTATCTGTTTGTTAATGAAATAACATTCCAATTAGGTTCTGTTTTGTAGCTGAGTCTTTAAATTTTCTTTGTTGCTGGAAGCATCAGCAGAAGAAGTGTTAAGTCAAAAAGGCCGTGCCTTTGTTCATTTAACCAAGTGATAATGCCAATAATAATAAAAATTATTCGATCTCTGGATGTTTGCTGCACTGTACATTATACACAGTGGTGTGTGTGGCTGCTTTTCATCAACTTTAGATACAAGTATGTGTGGTTTGTTTCCAGCAACAGCAATGTGCTCACAAACATCTGGAGAGATTATCTCCAAAAGCTCAATGATTCATTACCGCAAGCGTTGAGTTTCAGCTACCGACTTAGAAACACTTTGATTAAGTTGATTGCATTCATACTTCTTATAAAAATTGCTTAATTGTGTTGTTGAAATAAAAACACATTCTTGAGGATTTCTCGACCATTGTTGCTCATTTTAGTAGCTCCATGTATGTACGCATCCCACAGTAAAAGCAGTTGGTTCCAAAACAGAGCTGAGCACGGAAGGCAGAAAGGCATGGGAGGATCTGAGCCAGCAGTTTTAAGATGCCTGCCCAGACACCATCTGCTCCACTTTTTGTCTCAACAGTTTAATTTGAGAATTTCATTCTTTAAACAGCGAATGTAACTTTCGTGCTACTCCTGCCTCTCCTAAATGGATCAAATTAATCTCTTGTCTTATGGTTTTCTTTTTTTTCCAGAAGGATACTGAAGAAACCTAATTTATTAAGTGGAATCAGACAGACCTGTGGCTTCAACATTTAGTTTAAAGAGTGTGAATAATGAGATTAGCTTTGGTTGAAACCATTCGCGTGCACTGGGCATGTGCCGTGCAAACGGAAATGAACTGACTTCTAATCTGCAGTTGTCCCAGTCGAAATTTCCAGTTCCTAGTGGAGGTTTCAGCTGGAGCATACCACACAATTCAGATTTCAACTCAGAAAGTCAAACATAAAATTCACAAGATGAAAACATATCCTTTTGATAACCAGAACCATCACAATATCACTACCAGACTCCATTAACAAAACAGGAATTTTGCTGAGCAGAACACAGGGCGCGGAATACAACTGCCTAGTTTGTTTGTGTTGTTGTGTGGCACTTTATTTATGTAAAAGTATCCGAATACTTTACTCCACCACTGAAAGTTTCACAATATCTGAAACAAACAAACAGATGGAAGCAGTAGTATTCACCAAAAGCCCCTGTGTCCTGCTCGGTAGAATTCCTGTTTTGTCAGTAAAATCTAGTGATACTATAATGGCCTTCCTGGTTAAACCAATCATTAGAAACTGAAAATAAGTCGGTGTTCCTTTAGAGGCTGATGGCTGGGCGAGGTGCATAAAAGCAATTTCTCAGCAGTTACATAAAGCTGACTCTGAAGTTTCAAAAGCTGACAGTGGTAAGGCGGTGGCGACCTGTCGAACCTGTCAACAGGAGGGAAAAACACTGCAGGTATTTTAACGTACCTCTCCAGATTCTCTGTCTGCCTTTAGTAAGTCACTGACCTGACATTCCTCTCAGCCTCTGTTCAACCTCACAAAATGACCCGCCACTTCACGTAACGTCAATACGTACACACGGTATCATACTCCTGCATTTCTCAGCTCAAACACAGAAATTATCTCAGAAAGGATCATGCGGAGGCCCTGTAATATGACCTGTTCCTCCAGAAACTCTAGCATGTGTCAAGGCGCGGGGCTGCGGGGCTCGGCAAATACCAGGATACGCGGCCTTTGACATGCTAGAGTTTCGACTAAACCGTTGAACTCATATGATCACTGAATATTCTGTGTTAACTGACTACGAAGCCAGGTAACCGTGCGTGCGTAAAGTGAGGGCTCATTTGTGATTGAGCTGAAGAGCTGAGGTGTCCGGGTCAGTAATAAGGCAGACAAAACTGAGGAGGTCAGGCCAAGCTACCTGATGTTCCCTCCCTGTTTGAGACCAGACGAGTATATCTTACCACTGTCGGCTCAGGCTATGTAATGCTTTCTCACCTTTGCACAACCATCAACTCTCAAGGCTGCTGAACTGTTTCACGTAATGATGGTTTAACCAGGCGTCGCTGCCTCGCGCACTACCAGACTCGGTGACAAAACGGGAATTTTGCGAGCGGGACGCGGGCTTTGCGGGCTCTTTCCGTCTCGTTGTTCGTTTGTGTTGAAAACTTTCAGTGAAGGCTGTTCTGCCCATAAATAAGAAGATGCCACCAACTGTACAAACAAGCAACAGTTATTCAACTCTATTCTTTTCAGTAAAAACTCTGTTTTCATTAATAATCTGTGTGTGTGTGATGATTCTGGTGTAAAGGATGCAACCATCTTGTTTGACTTTCTGGTGAAATCTGGGAATCGGCGTGGTTCCAGCTGGTTTCGACTGAAGCAATTCACTGGGGCTGCTGCAGATGATCGGTCTACTCTGTTTGCGCGGCTGCCCAGCTGCCGTGACAAGCTGTCTGTTCACGCTGGCAAATGCTGACCACGGTGTCTGATTCGCAATGGTGGGACTGATTCCGGTATCTGGAAAGACGAGATGTCGGTCCATTGAGAGGGCAGGGTAACGCGCCCGACCGATTAAGCTGTTTAAGTGGTGCGTGCGCGAACCAGTGGGGCAATGTTCAATTATCTTTGGGCTGCTGGCTCAACTCTGCCTCTTGCTCGACCGGCTGTTTGGAACCGTCGCTGTCTTGCTGACGGAGGGATGCGTGCCAGCATGGAGCTGCCACTAAATGACGCTGTGGCGGCGAAATGTGTTCTTCAAATAACAGTGCTGTTATGAAATGAATGCAATCAACCGTCAAAATGTTCTAAATTGGCGGCTGAAACTCCAGCTGAACTGAGCTTTGGACGGATGTTTCGAGTATTAGCAATTGCTGGAGCAAGCTCACATGCTGGGGATGGGTGACGGCCAATACACTCACTGTGAATGACCGGTGCGGCGCTCCAGGCTCGTGTCTGCAGTGACCGGTGGCGTTATCACTGCAGCAAATAACGCGACGCGCAACGCTCGCTGATGCTTCAGTGGCAACGAAGGCAAGACTCGACTGAACGAAACTTCGCTGGGTGGTGTTGCTGAACAGGCAGATGAACTCTGGGCTGGCGACACGTAGTTCGGCGGGGCCGGCGGGCGCTGGCGAGCGAAATCGTTCGATCGACTGGTGACGGCAATGGTCGGCCTGGCGCGACCGCTCTGAAGGAATGCTGTTCTTTCTTGCCCTCGACCGATGGTGCGACTGCTTTCACCCGTCTGGTCGACGCGACAACTTCATCAGCACAGTTACTCACGCACCGCTCTGTACACCTCAGTAACGTGGCGAGACATGTTCAGGCCTGGCATTCAGGGGACAGACTGCCGAGAACTCAGAAACAAATCGAGGGTGCAGGACTCTGTGCACGGCACACTGTCACAGGCTGAAGATCCGCAGCTCGGCGTTAAAACGCTGGTGAGCCGGTGGGCCAGTGGTCACCCTCGTTGAGCCTCCGAACTCCGACGACTCGGCTGTTAATCTGCTCCGCTGCGTATGCGTGATGAGCGTGAGCGCCAGTGCGTGGACGCTCAGCGCGGCTTTGATGAGCGAGCGAGACGGTGTCGGGCGACGCTGATGCAGAGGGTGACTGACAGCCTGAGAACCCGTGAACTCGCCAGCAAACAGTGATCCAGCTCGCTGCTCGGGATAATGACGGTGTCGACACATAGTGGATGGTCAGACTCTGACCCAACAGAGGTTCAGCTCTCTGCAGGTTGACGTCTCCCTGTCTTCCATATCATCGGTCTGGTTAACGTTCCGCGTGATAATGTTACGATAGTATAAGGGCCGCTGCTGCATGTTTCCTCAGGCGTCTGTTTCCGTCGCTCGGCTGCAGTCGGTGTTTTACGCGTCAGGTCGATGTTAAGATGCGCCAGCGACGGTGACGTTGATGGAATGATGACGGACTCCGTGGCAAATGAAAGTCGAAGCCCTTACTCCAAATGCGGGCAATTGATTGACTTTGTATGCGGTGGGCGGCGACGCGCAGATGCTGAAGGCTGCAGGTGGCGTGGTTGGTTGTTTCTGTGTGATGATGAGATGGGCGTGTCCATTGCAACGGTCTTCTCCGCTCACTCCTCCATGCTTTTAACTGGTTCAGCTGGTCAGAAAAACGGCAGACTCACAGGCTGCTATGTTAACTCTGCGTTAACAGATGGTGAAACTGCTGAAGCGTTCCTAAGCGTTCAGGTTAACTGTTTGAGAAAACTGATGAGGGCGATTCAAACCGCTGCCGGACAACCGTGCTATCGTGTTTTCTAACACTGTGCCATGACATTCAAATACACCAGTGCGACATTCCGCAGATAAAATTCGTGTGTGATCGCCCAGTGAACTAATGAACAGACGCCAAACTGATGAGGTGGAATGATTCGCGATTGACGCGGTGGCGGCCGTGGTGTGGCTGAATTTGATGAGGTGCTCTCGAGTTGAGTCAACCTCGAGAGGCGTTCAGCCGGTTATGGGCTGGGGAACTCGGAGGTGCGATTTCGTGCAGCTTTGGAATGCCGTTGACGATTGTGTCGGTCGGCGTCGCGTTGACCGCCTGGCTGATGAAGCTGAAGCGGCAGGCTGAGCGATGAACTGACTTTGGCAGGCTGATTGATAATTTCAGGTACGGTCATTGAAACCCACTGACGAACTGGTGGTGTATCATTTGATTTATTGACGCGGGCGTGGTCTCCTGCGCTGACGGTGACCACTGTGCCGACGCCGCGGACTGTCTGCTGACGCCTGGGCATGGGCGAACGAACAGGCTAAACAGGATTGCCCGCCGCTCGCAGCCAGTAATAAAACGTTCGCAATGTTTGTTTCGGCGACATCAATGATCCCAGGCTAACCAAGTGACTGAAGCAGAGATGACAGTACCAAATGGTCCGGGGAAGTTCTTCGCTGTTTGATTCTGAGTTTAAACCAGACGATTGGTGCTGAAGGCTCTGTAGATCGACGACTGACGATTGCACGCAACTGTTTCTTATCGTTGTTACGGTGTTTTGAATAACTTTCATTTCTGAAATTGGAGATAATATGCGAGGCTTCGCCTCGAAATGAACACGGGTAATTACGGAGAAAGAGGACATCGCGCAAGCCGCAATTTTGAGTCGCGACCTGTGCCGGGCCACCTCGCCTTTCGCCAGGTTGTCCGCTGCTAAAAATAACTGGTCTTCTCTGATTGTATGAATGAGATGGCATGCCGCACACTGAGCATTTACGGCGACCTGGCTGAACGGCCTCATTTAAACACCAATCACTCCCACGCATCTCCCACGCGGGCGTGGCCAGTACCCCTCGGTCAGTCCCCTCTGTCTTTAACCTGGTGTGTTACTGTCAGGATAATCAGCGGGCGGTGGTGGTGAGGCCGAGGAGAAAACTGCGATAAGCGTCGATCAGTATTTTGTTCAGTGTGTTACAGGCACAATGACGTCGACAAATGCGCGACGGCCTGCGAGGTCGCGAGGCGGTGCCGCCCGTCTTCGTGTTTTCGGACTTGTTCCGCTGGAAGCGACCTCCGCTGGTTAAACGTAAAGGCAACTTATCGATAAAAACGGATGATACGTAATGAAGACGGTACCTCTTTGAATTCTGTGGTTTTACGTCGGGACAAAATAAAGAAGCGTCTGGGTGCCTGATTGAATGAAACACAGTACCGTGGCATTACTTGACGACGAAACAGGCCAAACTGCGGAAACGTGACGGCAATGATGCTGAGCGCTGCTGATCAAACAACGCGGTTCATTCGCAAATGTGACCACCTCACAAAAACGAAGTTTGCAAACCAGCCTACCAGGAGGAAAGGGCAAGCAGTGATCCGGAGGAGAGCGGTGTTGCTGTAATCTGAGGAGATGCTGGGTCGTTTCAAAGTGATGAAGTCCGTCGATGGGCGGTGGTGTTGCAGGTGGAGGCTGATCAGTTCAGTCAATGCGGACTGGACGTCTGGCCAGCCCGGTGTAACAGGCTGGCCTGGGGCGGATCAGGCTGACCAGGTCATGAGCAAGTGATTGAAAGGACAGTGTCAGTTCGTTTGTGGGGATGCCGGGAGAAGCCTGTTCTGAAGACGTGGCGTGCCGATTGGGTGGCAAGGGTGCGTCTGACAGGCCACAGACCCGGCTCCGGCGATGTCGCTGGACAGGTGAATGTTGAGATCTGGCGTGTCGCGCCATGCTGGTGAAAGAGCAACACGGCTGGCGTAACGGCTGGCAAGCTGCGACAGTGGAAGGCGGTGGGCGCCTTCCGGTCGTCCAGTGAACCAGCGGGCTGTGTTCTCGTCAAATGTGGGGCCATCTCGTTAATAAACGGCGAACCGGAGATGCTGGTTGTGTGGGCTGCCAGCTAATCTGACAAATGAACGAGAAAAGGTCAGTCTGAACTGAGCAACGTTAGGGGTGGAACAGAATTCCTCCTGGTGAGACTCAGAGACCTGTTCTGATCATGAGCCGTGAAATCGAGAGGGTGTGCTTCTCTTTCACGTGACTATCTCATCTTGGGCTGTCCCTCATGTCCTCCGTCGCTGCTGTTGATCACGTGCGATGGTTACTGAAGGCTGAGACAGCAAACTCAAATAACCGCGCTGACGGGGAAGCCAGAAGCGGGCCTCAAGACAATCTGCCAGCAGCATTTCGCGTTCACCTGGGCCTCCTCCGGACGCAGGTGAATGTGGCTTACTCGCCGTGGTGTGTTTGTGGCGTCATGTGCGGGCGGTGGAGGCGTTGTCGTCGGCGGCGAAGATGCTGTGGATAGGAAATCTAACGGACGGAAGAAGTCTTTCCAGCCACACTGTGGGCGTGTTTTTGCCTCAAATTGATTGCACATCAGTCCAAATGTCTTTGATAAGGAGGAAGATCGCTGTTTGACTGAAAAATAACCTATCTGCCAGACTCAAATTGATGACAAAACGCAGTTTTTGCAGGTAAGGACACAGATGTTCGGAGCATACGCTGCCTCCATCTGTTGGTTTGTTTAATAATTGTTATTGGTGGTTTGCTGTCAAGGATCTGGTCTCCTCCAAACTCACCTGTCTTTACAAACACGTTAACAGATGAGCAGTGACGGCGGCTCATGGTTTGCGGTTGCAACTCGATGATGGAGCCCTTGGCTGCGCTGCCAGGTCCAGCCTCTTTTAAGGGTGGTCTCTCTTATTCCTGATTTTTCTTTCAGTTGCCGGAAACTGTTCGACGGCGGTGTGATGTGTCGACGGAAAAAGCGACTCAGTGTTGTCGAGCAGACACCGGCTGCCATCATATGTGCGAGGGCGTGAATAGCGAACAGACGCGTGTGAACTGGTGAGAGAAAAAAGCGGCAGCGACAATCTCCCAAGCCTGGCTATCGACAACTGCTGAGACCAGTGAATAATCTGTGGCTGCTATTCAACTGTCTGGAACTGTCTCGATTTAATGAGGCAGGAATGAGAGGAAAACACAGGACGCTGTGGAACAGTCACTCATTATGTGTTGTGTTCTGCTTCTGTTTTTCAGCAAACTGACACAGTGACATTTATAAGTTGCTCTTCATGTTCCACTGTGCGGTCTTTCTTCTTGCACTGCGCATGCTGTAGATGTTGACCGTGCAACGTTGCATCGATCGTTTGCGCTCCTGTTGCGGATGTGGACTGCTGGAAGAGACCAAGAAGAGATCCCGTGAGGAGGGCCGAGGGATCAGGGTCGCGACAACATGGATAATGCTCAGTAACGAGGTACTGTGAACTCGTTGACGGACAATTGTCTGTAGTAACACGAACTATGTACAGAGGACTGATGACAGGCGCGGACGAGAAAACACATGGTGAAGGAAAAACTGGTGGCACCAGGTAAATAAAACGGGAAATGAGCAGGGCACAGAACAGGCAAAGTGGGCTGGGCGAAACACGGCGCGACGCCGGACTAATAAAACGAGACAAAAGTCTGGGATAATTTCAAGAACACCAAAAACCAGGTCCTGGTGGTCC
>BRZM01003518.1:73598-100435 GCA_033238685.1 Lates japonicus
GGAAGTTACGGCTGTTTTTCCTGAGCTGAAACATCAAACATGTTATAACATGAGGAGTGGAGAAAATGATCATAGTTTCTGTAACCACTGGTGTTTCAGGATTTACAGTATCTTTTTCCTCCACAGCAGGGTGCAGTGACTGTCAGACAGGGGGGGAACAGGATTTAAATAAGGTAGGTCAAGTGGACGGTACACTGAGAGAGAGAGAGAGTATTGTCTACATGTTAATGAGCTTTTTATTCTCACGGTCTGCTCAGCCTCTTTTTTCAGTGATGACAGGATTTTAGCTGGTTAGAATTTATCACCAGCTTCCTCAGTAACATATTATAAATATTTAGGTGTGGATGGTGTGACATTTTTTCAGCTTTGAAGGGAGGGTGTTGCAGAGAAAGTTTCAAGGATCCACTGGTAGACGACAAAATCCAACAGTGAAGAATATCCATAAACTCCAACTTAACTAGTTGACAGGTTTCAGTTCGCCTAGACGCCGTTAACACTGATAAACTTGAAAACTGGCCTAGATCAGGGGTTAGACTGCTTAATCTAATCCATCAACAGACTTAAACTTCCAATAAAACTGGTTTGTGGCAGAGGAGTTTCATGCAGCCCCGCTTGTGAAACCAACATTTCCAGTTCAATAGATCGACGAACTCGGACATAGTAGCTGAGTTTCCTCATCGGCCTGGAGGATAAGAAGAGCGAAAGTGCCTGAAGCTGAGATAGACATCAACATCCCCAGCTCCCCCACAAAAACACTATAGTTGAGTGATATTGTGCGCCCTGTTACACAACACTTGCCACATCTTTTATGGCTGAATGAGTCCTTAAACTATCTGTAAACATGGAGCAATAACCTGATACAGAAGTTACTGGAAGTTTTCCTCCGCTGCCTCAGAAACACCCCACAAAACTGATAGGGAACAATTGTGCTTCACACTCTGTGGTCTGTCAGTGAGTCTCTGATAGTGATGCTTATTTCGCCTCGATTCTCCTCTCTGTTTTGTTTGACAGCTGTAACGGTCGACCAAGCACAAAGGCAAATCTGGGGCTGCTTTTATTTCTCCCTCAGGCATGAGAGAGTCGGCAGATGTGTGGTGGTGGATAAACGACAGTGTTGAGTATATCATCTTATCTTCTGGCTTTGACCTGATGGGAGCAGCACGGCTGGATGCGCGCCTCCCTTATCGCCACATCATCTGTGATCTGTACAACCCAGAGCCACACAAACTTTTTTACACCGCCATGCCTCCAGGCTCAGGTGGGCTTTTTGTTCTCTGCAGGCAGAATGCAGGCTGTGGGCTGAGGAAATACCAAGTTCAGAGAGCAGGGAAGAACTGCACGAAGCGATCCTCACATCATATTATGCAAGGGAACTCCTGCTACCCCTGTTTCCAACCACGTACTTTCATTTAGAATGTTCACAAGTCAACAAAACACGATCGCCCCACAAAAAAGAAACCGTTATGTAACAAACTAACTTAAGGTCATCAAGGTCACTGCTGTTATTTATTTATTTACTTTTAGGATGGAAACTGTTTCTAAGTGCAGATAAACAAGATAAACATACGCACTCTGACAAAAATCTACTGATGTATAACCACTTAACGCCTCCCAACTTGATTAAACCCAGCGAGGGCAGCTCCATCGCTCATGTCCACTGGACTGCAGGTCCAAGGTTGATGTGATAATCTGTGTGTCTGCAATCGCTTTTAAATCCTGGGCTGCACAGTTTCTGCCAAAGTTCACTGTGGTGGACACGGTGGGAGACGAGCAACCACAGAGGTGAGTCACTGCCTGAGCTTCTTTATTGTGGAATAAAGACCGGGAATTTGTAGTTTACATGCATGATATATTCTAGACAGAAGCAGGTTTAGGTGCAAAAATGGGAATAAGATTAGAAAAGCCATTCCACCTGAAATTAAGTTTATAAAAGAACTTATAATATGACGCTCCTTTAAAATGCAGTTATTATTTCCTGGATCAAATAGCTAGTTTTAAAGGACACACTTCTTGCACTGTGGTAGCTCTATATTGAACTTTGGCCACTATTATTCCTCACATGTCGCGGGCGATAAGGTGGATGAAGAGTTTCTAACTTTATGCTGCAGATTCAAAAAGAGTTAAGTATGATTTCACCCATATCTCTATTATTAAATGTAAAACAGTGGGGAACATGAAGTTGCCACGTCAGACAATACATAAATATTAATATGTGCAACAACAAATGCTTTTGAATTTGCTTTCAATTATTATTATGTGCATTGAGGAAAAGGTAACTTCTGTAAACTTAATGCAATTTCTATTCTAATATGAGGTCAGGATCTACTTTTAGTTGCTACACATGCTGCAACAGCAACAAGAAAAACAACTAAACACTCTGCAGTGACATTAACAACTAAACAGTTAATCAGAAAAGCAGCAGAAGTTACAAAGTCCATGAGGAAGATATATCCACCACTCTCCTCCCATGGTAAACAAAATTAAACAGTGTGGCAGAAATAATAATAAAGAATTCTAAAACAACATAATTTCTAAACAAAGTTAACACGGTAGAGTCTTCTCCTTCTTTATTATTATTATTGCCTGAACTTTCACCGTAGCGCATGAGCACACGGAATGTTTTGATGGTTACACCGGAGAGCTGAAAGGCATTGTGAAGTGCCTCCTTCCCCTCACCTGACAGTAAGGTCTTTTAACATTGTCACTTTTATCGGCGTTTAAACAACACGCTCGTGTAAATGCGGTTTAAAGGTTTTAACTTGTGTAACTTTATGGAAAGTTTATTTTGAGCGTTAGCGAGAACGTTTGGGAAGTGACAATTTTGAATAAAGCAGCAGGATTTTATCAATTAGCAGCTAATCAATACAGTTAGCTAATCATTAATCATTACGTACAGGTTTAGGCACGGTTGAGTCCTATTGACATTAAACTCTTTATTGTGTTGAGGCTGTAAAAGCTGATGTTTGACTGTTGGCTAACGCGTCTTCTTAGTTATTGTGTGTTGATCCAATTATCTGTGCTGGTGGGATTAAACGTGCCCTTAAAACAGTTTGCTACAGGTAAATAAACTTGTCTGAGGGGGCGTTAGCTTACAACAAGGACCAAAACCTGAAGGTAAAAATGGTGAATGTTGTTAAAGGGTAAGGACACTGTACACACATTTGGAGGACACAGACACACAGAAGAGTAGTGTTTTCTTTTTAAAGAGACTACATGTTGCTGTCCCCGGTGTCTCCCTCAGTTATTATTGAGCCATTGTGGATCATCACCCTGCTCTGTGTTGGGGCAGAAAGGTCACTGTCTGAGAAATAAGTTCTGCTCGAGGTTTCTGCTTCTATAGCTCGATTTATAGCTCTCAGCTATGCATATGTGCTGCTCATCTCTGGAGCATATCCAGGCAGGAAACTTTGAAAATATCAAGAATTAGAAAAGAGAGTTTGGTGTGTTTGTTACAGCGACAGCACTTCCTGCCTGTGAAGTGAGCCAGAGCCCGGGTGAAGCAAATGTTAGGCTTTTGTTTCTGGTCATGAAAACCACTCTTAAATCCACTCAACTCAGGGCCTGGCTGCAGAGGGCTCTGCTGCTCAGTGAAGGTGTTTTTGTTGGGTTTTAATGCTAAGCTACCTAGCAGTTATGGCCACCACATTATACTATTATTATACTGCCACAATGGTAACATGTTAATGCTAAATGTTTAAGGACGTCGGGTGACTTGCAAAACATCTTTATTTCTGTGTGTTGTTTGCAGATCTGCAGGATGGTTCAGTCAGACAGCAAGGTGCTGGTCTCTGGGGAGCACTGGCTGGAGTGGCTGGGATCAGTCTGGCTGTGGTGTGTTACTGGGCTTCAGGTCGAGACGAAGAGCCTCAGGTTCTGGTTCTACCTCAGCCGATCTAACGAACACAGCCTAGGCCTCATGTTGGTGGATGGTCCGGGTCTGCCCGTGGGTCAGGCTGAGGTGCTGGATCGCCTCGAGGCCCTGATCCAGTGTGTGTCGGAGCTGAAGGATCAGGATGAAGGCGCTGAAGAACGCCTGCCGATTGCAGGACCAGGTCAGGGAGGAGCTGAGGGGACGCGATTAAGCACGGCGCAGCCCTGCACAGGACCACGCCCACACGGGAGGAAAAAGAGCCGCAGCGGCCACCGCCACCAGAGCTGGAGGCCGAGCTCAGAGGAGGCAGAGGAGGGGGGTGAGTAGTTTAAAATCTAAACTGTGGGTTTAGCCTTGACGTGTGTATATCAAATCATATAAACTTCATCAGACTCTTGTCATTTCTTAATGTAAATCACCTAGCATAAACAAATATTCAAACGGTGGCAAACTGTGATTTAGTTTCCACTTATCTATCGATCAGAATGCAGGATTAAAAACTCGAGGCCTCCCACTTTACACGTTATAGGACTCACTGCCCATTTCATGCAGTAAATTATGTCATGATAGTGTACCTTGCCTCAGGTGCTGCAGACTAATCAAGCTCCGTAGCCCAGTCATCCACCTCCACCTCAGCCAAATGCCTTGAACTGGTGCCAGCCCCCAGATAACATAAACAATAGATGTGTTCCTTTTGAATCGACTTCACCATTAAAAAAATCTCCTTATAAAAATAAATATCAGCAGTTAAAATGATGATGATTAAGCCGAGGATTTCCATGTTTTCAGCAGGAGGGCAGACTTTGTTATTTCTTGGACGTGGTTTTACGATTCTCAACAATGCCGACTCTGAATATTTATCAGATCTGGGAATAAACCTGGACCCCGATGAAGATTCAAGTACTTAACCTGATTGACCGCTGTTTGCTTGTGTAGAGGAGGTAGAACGTGAGAACTGCCATCTCAAAACAAGAAGAGCAGCTGTTTCATCCCAACCACACAGCTTTTAGCCTCAGATCACGGCTCCTCCCCGCCTCTGTTACTGTCCTCATGATGAGATTAATCAGTTGCCCCGGAGCAACTTTTTACAACTACATCAACAACATAAAGCTGGGCCAATGCACCTGGGTAATTAATCAGTGTGGTGATTTCACCTGAGTAACTTCATCTACCAAAGTTTGGGTTTGTTAATGTTTTTTTCTTCCAGAGAAGAAGCCGACGCCATGTTTTCAAGATTTTGCGATAATTCAGATGTATGTTGTGTATGTTTTATTACACTGAGGTGACAGCTCACAGACAGGTAATAACACCATATCACACGAGTCTTCTTTCATGATGGATAACATTTCAGGTCCAGCCCTACCTATACTAACACCTACACCGCCTCCTCCTCCTCATTGTCACGGTCGGAGGAGCAGATGGAGGCGAAGACGACGGCAGCTGAGGTGTTCGTAGGTTTTGAGGACAGTCATTGGCTGCATCAGATGCTCTTAATTACAGTAGCTCGGGTTATTATGCTTTTTGCAAATCACATCACGCACACACACCTGCCATAATTAAAGAGCTCTTCCTGCCGCCTCTGTTATTTGTAAGAGCAGAGGGTGTGTGCAGGGGGGGGCAGGAAGAAATTCCAGCCCTGAGGGAATGAGACACTCTCCTCCAGAGGAGCCAGTTACACCCCTAATCCTCAATCAAGGGCTCTTAGTGTCTGTGCGGTTTATTTTGGAAGAGTTTGGTCGAATATCTTCAAAAAAATCTCCCTGTATGAGCTGTGATTCAAAGAGGCTGGATGTATTTGTTGAGATCTACATCCTTGTTTGTTTACAAACTTCTCAGTTCATATCAGAAACAGGTGTGAATTTTAGTTGCAATAATTTAGAAAGAAGTTGTTTAGTGCACTAAATTAGTATGAATACTCGTTCTTAATTAGAGACATGGATTTCCAACAGGGGCGTCATACAAGTGTGAACAGGGCTTCTCTAAATCCTCTGTGCTGCAGGACATGATAGATGATAGATCAGGAGTCTGTAAATACCATTTTCTACAACTTTATTGCTTCTGTGAGCTTAATGCTTTTTTAAATTATTTGTGAAGGAAGATAAATGCTGCAGAAGTATAAAAAGTGATTTTTACATACATAGACAATACACGGGACAAAACAACTGAGAGTCCTATTTGCACATTAGTTTAAATTCATAAACAAGAAAAGAAAAAGTAGAAAAAAAGATGATTATTTTCCTCTTCCTCCTTGCTTTTCTTTACAAAAGACAAAATATATCGTCGGCAATGGTATTGGGTATTCAGATTTGTTTGTAAGGGAGTAGAAAATATGGATTAGCAAGGTGGCTTGGTGGTGCAGAGCCTCAGGAGGTGGAAGGTGTTTACTTACCTTTGGGAGGAGGTTGACAGACCCTGTCTCCCAACCTGGGCAGCTCTCAGACCCTCAGGAGGGCTTTTAGGCATTTTCAGCCTTTATTTGTTAGAAACAGTGGAGAGTGATAGTGTGTTGATGTGTTTTCTAGCTGCATGGTGTGTTTTTCTAAATCTTTTCAGATCGATTTTGTCCTGTTTGTTTACAGAGATATTTCAAGTGTGACCAAGCGTTGGCGGTGTCTGATGAACAAAATCCTGGCTCCAGCCTGGTCTCTGTAATGACCGCGTTACTATTGCTAATGCAAAAGCCTGGAGCACAACAGTTAGTGTGACATAACGTCACAATTATGGAGCAGGATGGTGTCGATCAACACGGGGGCGATGTAAACCCAGCCACTGAAGGTTGATTCATCTGTTTCTCCATTCCTCCTCATGTCCGTAGCTTCCTCAGAGCTACCTCTGCAGGTAAGGAGACCCATCAATCATCTGTCTGTGTGCCAAGCTGTCAGAGGCCTCATTAAAAAATGTCTTGAACTTGTAATTCCCTGAACAGTTCCCACTGAGTTTATTATTCAAACCACGTCGCTGTAGCTCAAGGGACATTACCTCTTTTCTTTTCCTTTTCCAAAAAAAATAGCATTTATGACACTGGATAGTTGATTTCATGAATTTAAGCCGTTTTTGTTTAGTGATGGGCAAGCCTGATCAACACGCACAGAAATATTTAGAAAGAAAAGGCAATGTTGTCTGCTTTTGAGATTAAAGCTTTGGTCTATCTTCTCTGTGGCGTCATGATGCGCGTGCTCCGCGGCTGTTTGTATCCAAGACATTCATTTGCTATCACAGTTGATTCATACCTCGGTGAAAAGCTTTTAGCCACTGTCGCGCATATTGAACTCGGTTTGAACCGGACTGTGAAACAGTGTGTCCTCAGTCAACCCGGCCCGGTCTCTGACCTACATCTGTGAGTTCGACTCTGACCACCCACATCTCCCATTCATAAAGGTTATTTTTTAACCTGGGCCTTATTCTCCCGTGTTTTTGGGTGTAAATGATTAGCAGGGACAAAAATAGACAGAGATAGACCGTTTTATTCAACAGTAAGATCCTATTTGTTTCACCAGAAACAGCCGTTTTATCACTGCCAGACTCCAGTGACAAAAAGAAATTTTACAGAGCAGAACACAGCTGCTGGAATACCACTGCCTCTATCTGTTAGTTTGTTTGTGTTAGTGTGTGACTTTCAGTGGTGGAGGAAATATTTAGATTCTTAAGTTAAACTAACACAAAGTCACGCACACACACCGATATAGGCAGTGGTATTCCAGCAACTCCTATGTTCTGCTGGGTGAAATTACTGTTTTTGTCAGTGGAGGTGGTAGTGATATATAGAAAGGTTAAAAAATACCAGTTATCCTTTAACATTAGTACTTGGGGACAAAAAGGAGACCAGAAGTATTGCTATATATCAGTATAACTATACCATCACTACCAGACAAAAGCAGGAATTTTACAGAGCAGAACACAGGAGCTGCTGGAATACCACTGCCTCCATCTGTTAGTGTGTTTGTATTATTGTGTGGTACTTTTACTTATGTAAAGTATCTCAATACTTCTTCCACGACTGAAAGTTACACAACAACACAAACAAACTAAAAAAATTAAGGCACATTTCTTTTCAGTTTTCTACTCATTTCTTGAGTTTCACTCTCTGTAAGTGTCGGTGTCGTCCCGCCTCCTGTTCAGATTTATTTCCTCCTCGTTTGCCTTTTGTCAAAACAACAAGCCGACGCATCATTTGTATACAACTGTGTACAAACCCCTAACTTGTTTCTTCATCCTGCTATTTTAAGAACAAAGGGTTACGACATCCCAACAGAAGTTGCATTCATTATTGACTCGTAATGTTATCATGTGCCGGTGAGAAATGGATGACAGGTTATTTTTCATCCAGCATTCATTATCCACCTTACCACAACAGAGGAGGGCATAGTTAGAAACCCGGTCATGTTGTCAGCAGCTGATCAGTGGGGAAGTGAAAGTTAAAGTCTAAAGAGTCATTCCCTGTCCAGCCTTTGAGGGGGGTAGAGACTAAATAACTGGACTCTCACCAGTCAGTCGGCCATTGTTGTAGAGCAGGCTTTCATCAGCCCCCGTCACCACAGCTACACATGCTGAATAAGCTGCATGTTCCAAAGCCCGTTGACGTTGGGATGGTAACTTGGGTTTGTTTTGAACAGTGTAACCGCGGCGACTACCATTGCTAAGCCCTATTGAGAGATCCCTTCATTGCCCCTTGGGGTCTTTATACTGGAAGGCTGATCTCACTTGGTGAGCGCACAGCCCGATAAAAACGAAAGTTAAGGCTTTACAGTCTTTAACTTTACACAGTACATAGAGTGTTAGAAGGTTGGACAGCCTGGGCAGATGGTTTTCTTCTGTTTCTTTTCCCTGAGCACAAACTGGAAGATAAAACCTACTTACTGAATCTGGCACTGACTTTGTTCTTTGCTCTGTTTTTGTAAAGCAAAAAACTAGCAATTTAAAGACATTAATTGTTTAAAAAAAAAACAAAAAAAAAACAGTTCAGTATATTTATATTTATTTATCTTAATGCCATACACAGTCCAGTATACTCAGTATATTTATCTTAATTCACATATTATAATTCATATTCTATTTATATTCTGTGTCTGCAAACTGTCCTGCATGCTGCTCCTGTCTGTCGTTTGCAAACTGTCGTTGCAACTGCCCTGTGTGCTGTGTCTGTCTGTATAAGCTGCTGGAAACTTAATTTCTCTGAGGGAGTCATCCCAAGGGATCAATAAAGTCTGTCTAAGTCTAAGTCTAAGTCTGGACTCTGGAAATGTTGATATGCATTTTCCATAAACTTCTGACATTTTTATGAAATAAGTTGAAAAAAATATTATTCAATAATGAAAATAGTTAGTACTTATTTTGTTTGATCAGCAGTGAAAAAAACACAAAGGTTTCATTTATAGTGATATAAAATAGAGAATATTGTTGCAAATGCGTCTTATTTTTATTAATTAATTATCAGAATTATCAGAATCAGATTGGCTGTCAATGAGCTAACAAATGGTTTGATCACTCCTTAAAATATTACAAAGTTTATGGTCGAATAGGCTAAAAGTGTCAAATGCCACGTTATTGACAACTTCTTCCATTAAAGGTGCTATATGTAAGTTTTTGCTTTTGCTACATCGCTAATGTTAGCATTGCACTGCTGTTTACTTTGCAAATTAGAAGAAACATTGTGAATTCGGCTTCAAACTTCACTCCTTTTCTCACCAAGAACTGTCTCCAGTGTTTAACTCTTGTTTTGCTTCTATTTCTATCACTTCTTTTCTTCTGCTGAAGTTAGCATGCTAACCAGCTAGCCCAGTCTTGTAATACCTCGTAGCGATAGTCTCTATAAGTCTCTTGAGAATCCAGTCTGCCTTCAGTCCAACATTAAAAGATGAAGAAGTAGCGCTGCTCAGACAACATGTTCTCATATCTTGTCTTGTAAACACGACGACAGCTGAAGCTTTTGGTGAGTAAACAGCTGTTAATGCTAACATTAGCTGTGTAGCAATGGCAAAAACTCACATAAAGCACCTTTAAATCTGCAGCATGAGCATCCATCAGTAACAAAAAGTTGTCATCTTGTGAAAGTTTGTGTATTTTTTAAAAAATTTTTTGCGTGCAAGAGCAGGTATTAAATGTGTTTTTTCTGCCCTGCCCTTGAATTTGCCTGCAGAAAATAATTTGATTTCTTGTCATGTGTGAGTCATAGGAGGGCCTGCTGGTATATTATGCACCTAGACGGTGTTGAAATAAAGATGACAATATTTAGACGTGTTCTTTCAGAGCTGTGCACTGCTAACAACGCTGCAAGGATAATAATGGTTCCTGCACAAACACATATACATTACATAAACACACACGGTAATACAAATAGATCCTTAGCTTCTTTTTTCTTTCAACTCAAGTGATTCATGAGCCGTGGAATGGCGTGACAGGAATGCGCTGATCACTCAGTACTGTGCTGCCTGTCTCTCCAGCTCCACTGAGTAAATAACTGCAGGGAGGGAGGGAAAAACGGACTGCTGAATGAATAACAGAACAAAAGGATGAATGAATTAGGGATGAATGAATGACACAAGTCTTGCTACAGTTAAATTGCATGGCCTGTTTATTACAAGGTAGTGCTCTGTATAATATGGTGCGGGCCAGACAAAAAAGGAAGACCACGCCAGTCAGATTAAACACAAAAGCACACCCATGCAGATTTTTTAAGCTGGGGTGTATTGGCCAATAAACGGTTTGAGCCCTGCCTGCAGGTTTCAGGGTTTAGTCAGGGGTTAGAGCAGAGAGCGAGATTGTAGAAAGGCTTTGGAGCGCTATCCCAAAATGATGGTATAAAAACAGATGGAGATTAACATAAAGACACTGTAAAGTCTGGTTTCTCGTACGGTTCTGGTGACGCTCTGTTCCCTGCTAAGTCCAATAGGTCACAGAGTTCTCGCTGGAAGTTGTACTTGGTTTTTAATCACACGTTTGCGCAGACGACCGGCTGCATCATGAACGAAATAGTTCACGTCAAGTCAACTTACATGTGTTACTGGAGGACACCTCTAGAGGGCAGACTAGAGAGAGAGAGAGAGAGAGAGATATATCACGGCAGAAAAAGTGAAGGCAGCGCAGTCGTAGTTTGTATGTAAGGCCCCTAAATCACATTGAACAGATGCAGATCATCGCAGACTTGGTTTGTTAGCCATAGAGTGGTGTGACGTAAATATTTTTGTAGTCCAGCCCTGAAGTTAGTATCAGCCTGGTTCTCCACAAAAGCCAATGGGATTTTTCACGGGTTTGGATTATTCCAGAAAATAAACTGTGACCAACCAAAGTTTCTGATCCTTCCAGTTTAGTTGATCAGATCATCTTCAAGGGATGAACACCACTGTTCTGACAAGTTTGAAGCCTAAATCCAACCTCCTCCAGAAGGTGCCAACGTTAGGGCTATAAAACCAACTACACCACTTCTGTCACATGACGCCAACGCTCCACCACTAAGCTTTCCAACTGGTCATTTCATTTAGCTCTGAGCTCTTCTGCATAAAAAGCCTTTCTTCTTAGAAAGTAGTGAGAGTTTGAAAGAGCGTGAGTAGAAACACAACGTAGGCTGTAAAGGTGGACTGCGGAGTAGACGGGTTTTCGCGTTAACGCCCCGACAACCTCTGTAGTCTCATTTAGACACTCGTTAGCAACCGCCTTTTTAAGACATGTAAAAGCTTTCAAACATCAGGAGTGGGACGATTGACGGATTTTATGTCAGAGAATAAAACCTGAAAAATGTCTTGAGCTTGTGTTAAAACCACAGACCTTATTTCAGACATTTAACCAGAAACACACTGACTTTGGGACGAGGGAACAGGAAGAGCTAAAACCGATGCTTCAAACAGTTGCAGCTAACGTGAGTTAGCCACTAAGCGAACGCGTAGTTAAAAGCAAACATATCTACAGCTCATGACCGTTCTTTTTCTTTTTTGACTGAAGGAAACCTCTGCAGCTCAGATGCCCTCACATTACTCCTGTAATCACACCACTCCAGGGTTGAAGATGTGTGTGATGTGGGGTGGAGTCAGGAAGCAGCCTCCAGCACGAGGCACCTGTTGAGTCTATGGTGTTTCTGTCTGTGGCCCGCTCTGACACATCCCTCCAGAACCATGGCTCGCAGCCCAAAATATTCCCTTAACCACCAATGACGCACATGTAGCCGCTGCCAACACTCGATAGAGGCTTTTCATATTTTCACCCTTGTCTATGCCTTTTCATTTCTACCTCTACCTGTTAATATACCTGTTTTTTACTACTGCTTTTTAAGTGTTAGCTTAAGGTGTTAGTTCATACAATTACAGCAGTTGAAAGGGTACCGTAAAACATCTAATGCGAGCGTTGCGTGCCTCACCCTGACAAACAAGCCTCCCTGTGTTCATGTAAAAGCCTTCAGGTATCCACGTTAAGACGTCAAGAGTTTCTTAACATTTAGCGTTTATAAATAATTAAGGAGACCCACTTTTGTAAATAAACCTGCTGCCGTTTATGTGTAAACAGGCAGCGACGATTGATCCCTTTATAATCAGCACCTGGCAGAAAACGGCTTGTAAAAATGCTCGTTAAGACGGAGGGGAGGGGAGGGGAGGGGGGGTTGATTGATCTGAAAAATTCCTCATCTGAGGTGTTTTCATTCCACCTCAGGAGCAGAAGACGGTTTTAATTTGAGTTATCGGGACGCAGGCCAACATTTAATTCAAGGAATCTAGGTTATTTATTGAGACCTGCAAACTAAAACTACAACTAGTACTACTACAACTTTTTTTTGCTTTCAGGTATATGACTGCACTGACAGACTCTGAGGAAGAAGAGGAGCGAAGTGATGCCGAACAGAGGGATGAAGAACAACTGGTGGACAGGTTATCCATCCTGCTTGAGAGGATCGACGGCCTGCATCAAGGCACCGAATCTGACAAAAGGGAAAGTCTCAACATCCTGTTGGAGCAGCGAGAGGAGGTGAGTTAAACAGGTTTTTAATTCAGAATATATGCAGTTTGTAGAGCTTAGGTGCTAGAGATGAAGGCAACTGGATGTCTTCTAGGTTTCTTGACGATCAAAATACCAGGGACTCCTCAATCAGCCTCTGGAACTGAGGAACCCTTTCGGATGAGAGTCCAGTTGTCTTAAACTCTACCACTTAAGACAACCATGACCTGGATGACTGAGAACCTTCATTGACTCGGTTTGTAGATGTTTACGTCTTAACACATTGATTTACTCCTTCAGTTTGGACAGAACTCGCCGTTTCTTTGGCGGCTGATCCGAGCTTACTGCGATGTCCATGACGTCAGCTTCACTCTGGAGGAGAAGAAGACCCACGCAGAAGCTGGTAATTTACCAAACCTTGTTCTCTGCCTCATTTGCCAAACATCCCAGTCTGGACGTGAGGCACTGTCACGTCATAACCACCAGATAAACCGCAAATGTCAGTGTCTCATCTGGAAAACCCAAATCCATGCAATTCTGTATTCCTGCGGTGACCTCAGTCTGTTGGTCTGAAGCCCACGATGAATTGGCAGAAACAATTTTTGGCAAACTTATAAATTGCCTGTGGTGACAGTCTACAGTGGATCAGATGGGATTAACTGAAAGTGTGATCTGAAGGTCTGAATAGCTGCTAATATATCACATTAATCTGATTTTATTACACACTTTTCATTAGTTATCGATATAAGACACTGACATTTAAACTTCAGACCCTCGAGTCAGTGTGACAACTTTTAAGACAAGACTTGGTTTTAAAGTTTACAGCCTATTGTTCCAAAAAAAAAAAAAAGGTAACGAGTTGGCGACTGACATTTTGTGAGCCCTGGTTTTCAGTCACTAACAGTGAGTCCACCAGCTGCAGATTTAGCAAATTAGAGTTTCTAGCGTCAGACATTAAGGACCAATATCTCAAGACATGACTGCTGCTGTGATCCATGTTTACAAACTGAACCAATCAAAACCAGGGGAAAACAATTAAGGGATTAATTAGTATCCATCACTTGCAATATTACTTCACTCTGGGGTTATTATTTGAAACTGTGCAGTATCAGTATAGTCCTATTTATATTGTTTATATTGTGCATAGTCTTTATATATTCTCTTGTTTTTATGTTGTTTTTTTATTTACCAATATTTACTGCTTGCTTATTGATGCCTTTCTCTGTTTTGCTATCCCTGTTTACTGCTGCAGCAATGCTAATTTCCCCACTGTGAGACTAATAAATGATTATCTCATCTCTTAAATTTAACAATCCACACTTAATAAATATTAAATTAGTGGGTAAGAGAAACACCGCTGAATTTACAAGCTACAACTTGACAGCTGCTGATCTATTAGGATACAGATTGTATTTTAATACCTGATGTAAATGGGGTGTAAGTTTTTTGTTAATCTGCTGCACCCTGAACTCTCAGTGTAAAGTTGCTCTGCAGTGTCAACAGGCGATGCACTCAACAAAGAGGACGCTGCAGAGTCATAAAGTCAACTTCACGATGACAAAACATCTTTCTCCCACAGGCCCTTTAAAAGCAGGATACAATGACTTTCTGTGCTCGTCTTGTGTTACACTCCAGGACTCTGTACTCCCCCCCCCCACCCCCCAAACAAACAGAGGCTGGTCTGTGACTCTGTAGTTCTGAGGTTCAGACTGGACCGACCTGTTTCTCCTTGATCCTTCCTCATCAGTGCACCTCTAATTAGAGCTGGCCAGGTGCCTCCTGCAAAGACACCTTTGTCAAAGCGTTTGACAGGACAGAGTTGGATATTTAAAGCAACGGGGGCTTCATATTTAACATTCATTTAGATATTAATAGACCAGATGGAATGAGACACTTTCCATCGAGTGATGAAGGATTTAAATGTGAGCTCTCTTCCTGGATTGCATTTCACATCACCTCTGTTTTTATTGCTTTCATCCAGCGGCCCGGTGATGTTTCTTGATTTATGTATATCCTGTTTTGTTTTCTCAGACAACACACCCCTTGACTCCTCTAACCCACGCTCTCCTCTTTTGTCACGTGAACAATGACGAGTGTACAGGGCGAACTGGAGTGCGTTGAAATTGTGTTTCAGTGGGAGGTGGGGCATCGTTATTTGTCGTTCTTATCTTTCCTTTTCCTCGTAGGGAAGAAAGTCGGCGAGGAGGCGGTGAGCCTGAACCCCACATGTGCTGAAAGTCACCAGTGGTAGGTTTGACTTGTTTCATTTCCCTTCCCACAACTTTTATCATTCAACAGCTGCTTTTTGTTCTTCTCAATAAAGTTTTTCCAGCTGCCATTTCAAAAGCAAATCAATCAAGCGTACTTGAAAATACAGTTTAAAGCATGTGACTTGCTGTCATTGAGCCCCATTACAGGAATGGTTGAATTAGACAGAGTGAAAGCATAAAGCAGGTACTTTCCCCACATGAGAAGTCTTGTGGGTGGTTGGGGTTGGGGGTGGTGGAAGTGTTCGACTGAGGCAGCTGTTCCTCTGTGATTGACTGGATGTTTGACTCAGGCGTTTCTTTAGGCAGTTTAGCAAATGTAACTTGAGGGAATCAAGAGAAACTCTCAGAGCCCACAGGAGCAGATGACAGATAAACTTTCATATGTAACAGGGCTGTCGCTTCAAAAACATCAAGCTCCAGCGATTTTGAAACAACCCGCAGTTTCGCTTTTGAATTAATTCACACTCATGTCTGCTCCCTCAAAACACAGAAACGTCATTATTTTCTTTTATTAACCTTTGTTAGCCCAACAGTCATATAAACTCATCAAGTTTTCATTATCCCTGCTCTTCTACTGTGCTCTCAATAAAACAACAGGATGCTAAGCCAGCAGGCTTAAACCACTGCAAACTGACAAACAGCCCTATCCGTGGTGGTGTTTGTAGGTTAAGATTCTGTGTTCATCGCTCAGGAGGTTTTTACCAGGAGCTGAATTATCCTCGGCTGTTTTACCGCCCAAACAAAACAGACCAAGGATAAAATCCCATTTAAAAACATCAGCAGCCAGCTAATGTGACAAATCAGTGACGCTTTGGACAGGGCTTCATATGACCGTGAGCTTTTGCCCAGCTTGTTTCTCTGATTACTGAAGATCGACGTCCGATGACAAAATTCTCTATCCGGGTTTAAGATTAGAGTTTAAACGTTATTTAAATAATGTAATGGTGACGTAGCATTAAGGAAAATATTTCAGTGTCTGGCCATGTAGTCTACAGCCCACGCCTTTATGGAAAACCCTGTTTGTAACTTTGCGATCTTTCAGTAGAACCCAAACTGCCTCCACACGCTTTGACATGCAAGGCTTGTGAGATGATAGTAGCCACCTCCTTCCTGCAGATCACCCTCATCCACCTGATAGCACTTCACATCCACTGTCCAGAATGTAAACACAGCCTGCTATCTCACTGACAGACTTGTTACCAATAATTCATGTGATTAATGCCTCTATTCTCTCGTGCAGTCTCAGCGTCGCACGAGCTGTATATATTTACAACCGTATATTTAGTGCTTGAGGTTATACTGTGTGATTTATGGGGTGTGTAACCCGCTCATATGTCCTGGATCTTGGCTGCAGCTGGTGGACAATTTCAGACAACCAAAGGGAATCAGGGAGAACCTCTCTCTTTGTCCTCCCACACCTCCCTGCTTGCCTGACTCAGGGAAACCTTTTGCTTTAATTAGTTGTGCAGAGTGGGGCTGATGGCATGAATCCTGTGTGTATTTGTGCAGGCCCCTGTGGTAGTGCATCTCTCCTGAAACACTGCTCATGTCAAACTTGACTTTGATCATACATGGAACCTGGCTGGAATAGAGAGATGAAAATTGCACCAGATGCAACTGCAGAATCGGGCTCGAACGAGCAATGAAATGACACAAAGTCGCTTTTTTATTTAGCTTATCATCCAGATGTATGAACTGCAAACGGTTGCTGTAGTGTGTTTGCTTGTTTATATAATTCTAATAGTTTCCAAAGTAGCATACTTGTTGCTGCTAATTACATTCCCTGCATTAGTGTGTCCTGTGTAATTGATATCATGTGGTTACCTCGCTGATACATGTGTGAGGATTTCAAGGAAAAACAGACCCCAGCTTCCTTCTAAGCCAGCGGCCCTGTGTACTCTGTCTGTTAGGGAATAATTAGTATTAGCTCATGCATATACCACAGCACTTAGACGCCAAGTGAAATAGAAGGCCGTGTTTTGTTTAGTTAATTAAGAGCAACAGCTTTTAAAAAAAGCTTAATGCTTAATCCTATATCCACTAATGGAATTTATAAGATCTCAAACCGAGCAGAATGTCACTCTAAGTTGAATGGACAGGGGCAAAGTAGGTAAAGCTGTACATTGAAGGGAGGAGTAGACTGTGACGCAGCCAGGCAGTGTTGCAAGGAAGTTTATGTCTGAGGTAACTGTTTCACGAAGGTATCGATGCCGTGAGAAATTGCCTGTTTTCCTGAATGCCGCCCACAATTTGGCAGATGTTGTTTAGACGTGCTGCCAACCAGTTCCTCCGCCACTGAAACTACTTATAGACTTTACATAGCCTCAGTGAATGAATGGATTTTTGAACCTTTCCATTTCCATTTACTCCTAATTTAACTCTGTTAAAGTCTGAAGGCTTCAAATGGATGTGTTGAGTTGCAACACGCATAAATAAAAATTAAAAAGGCAGAATGTGCACGAATCACCAAATATATAAACAGTTAATTAGTAACTGTAAACAAAAGTTGCTTAGTAAAGCAGGACAGGAAGTCATCAGATCGAGTGATTTTATGAGAAGATTTTAAGATAAGGCCACGGTGTCCCCATCTGTCCCTGCGTGAAGGGAACAGTTGTTGGAAATAATAGTTATTGTTGTCATGTGTTAATTCTACACAGTTAACCAAATTCATTTACAGCCCCAGTGTTATGATAACTACTTGTAGTCCCTTGTGGTATGGCAGCAGCCGCAGGTGTGCAGAGACGGACGCTTGAGTGACAGCGCCTGCTGGTAGCGTGAGGAGGACGAAGCCTCAATAAACCTGTTCTGTTGTTTCTAGCTCGCAGGGCAAGTTCCAGATGTTAAAGAAAGGTACAATCACTGCAGTGGTGTCAGAACACACAGTCCCAGGTTATAAATTTAGCTCAGAACTTGAGTGCCAGGTTGTTTTCGGAGGAGGAGTGTTCAGTCCGCCTAGGTCATCTGGAGGACCATCTGTCATGAACTGAGACACAAATTTATCTATTACACACAGCCAGACGCCACTATACAGTGAGCTGTAATAACTGTGATTGATCACATGCTTACAAGTGAGGGACAAATAAAGCTTCAGAGCTGTAGGAGAGGTCCTTAAGACAAAGTGGAAGAGACTGCTAAAGAAGCACAGGGAAAGTGCAGAGCAGGAGGTGTTAGGTTAGAGTTGTTGGGAGAGGTTTCATTTATTATCTGATGCAGATTACAAGTAGATTTATTATCACAGAATGTCAGTAAAGATTTAAGCTTTCACATTTTGAGCTAATAAGTGAGTTAAAAGTATGTTTCATGTAAAGCATATATGCATAAAACACAATATCCATATTGTTGAATTAGCAGATTTTTGTAAGCAGACATTGTGTTTTCAAGCTGTCCATCCATCTGGACGCTCCAAACATCTGTCCGCCCCTTTCTCGTAAATGTCAATTATCTCAGTAAGACCTCAATGTTAATTCTTGAAATTTGCGCAAACGCTATTTAACGTTGACTTAAGAATTTCATATGCAAATTAACTGCAGCTGACTGATTGGTGAAAGTAGTGATTCTTAGTTTCGATCAAAGTCAGCAAAGGCCTGGATATCTGATGGTTGTAAAGATTATCTTAACAGATTCTCCTGTGGTGGTGTGAGGTGTGTTCAGAGGATTTCACCCTCATCCATCATGTGGTATGAAACGAGCAGCCAATCAGGAAAGCTTTGCTGACTGAAGATCAGTTGGGAGAGTCCAGACTTGTTGTTGCGGTGAATTGTTGGTGTGGTGTAGCTGTGACGCCGCTCTGTGGGTTTGTATTTATTCGTGTAGCTTAGAGTCAGACTTTATCATCAAACCAGGATTACACTTAAAAACAGGAAGCTTACCCTGAAACCTGTTGATGCGGACTTCTGGTGAACCTTTTACCAGCTATAAAACACACGGCGCCCCTCTGGGCCGCTTGAAGACCTGAAGCGGCGATGAAGTCCATTTAACAGTCATCACTTCACAGGAAAGATTACGATACTTTCCCACTCTGTCATGCACCCGATCTTTGTAATTTCTTCCAGGTGGTGGAAGAGGAGTCCTTTGAAGCAGGTCTCATGCTCGTGGCTCGGCAGTGAACAGATGTAGCGCCACGCTGGAAAGTGGGACATACTGTTGCTGCAGTTTTGCCTGTGGGTGAGGAAGATATACATGTCGGTTACACGAGGTGCTTCCGTGATACAAAAAGTAGGCCTATTTGTCTAATCTCGACAGGCTGACGTCGAGATGCGATGTACTCTTGCATCACGCTTTTAAGTTTGTAGGCATTTCAGTGATCCCGCTGCGGTGAATTCCAGCCCGTAAATCCCTCGACTATAGGGCCTCCATGGCACAGCTCGTGGATTAAGCAGGGTTTCCGTGGCAGTGCCAGTCAGAAGAGGAGGAGGAGGAGGTGAGGGAGGGAGACCGGGGTCACGGACCTCTACAGCAGACAACTTTAATTTCAAACACGCGGCTCTGTTTGCTGCGGTCAATACTGTCACCGTGGCAGCATTGTCCTCTGTTCCCAGTAGCTGTGGGAAACCCTGTGTGCTCAGACCTCGCTGTACCTGGCTGATCGCCAGAAAAGCACAAATCCCACCCCCAACGCAAAAAGAAAAACACTATCACCCACAGGTCCTCCATGAGAATCTCTGCCCTCCTCTGTTTCTGTACAAGTTTTAGCCTGGAGTCTTATCGCCTGAATGAGCTCTATGTTTGGATTTGAAGGCTTGAAATTAATCTGGGTTGTTTCCGCCAAGCAGCTGACACTTAGGGGTCTTTTGTTTTTGCCCAGTAGAGTGGGATTTTCACTGAGCCAAGCGTAAAAAGACGCGGATTAATCTGCTAATTGCTTTTATTTCTGTCCATTCTTGTCATGTTAATACTACCACCCTTTCCTCCTCTTGATATTTTCTTGCTCTTAGACAGTCACAGGACAATATTTCAACTCGGAGAAGAAAGGGAAGGATTAATAATAGTGGTAGGCTCACTTCAGCGAGGGTGCAGACACACCTCTTCTACACCTTAGCATCCTTGCTCTCTTCATTGGGGCCCCCAAACTCCTGACGACGGGCTCCGGTGTTGTTTCACACACACTCACAATAGACGGTTGCATAAGACCAAAACAACAAACATCATAGAAAATTATATTTAGAAACACAGGATGAAGATGTACTTTGATGTGACCACCCCAGTCGTAACTCCACAGGGAGAGTCCAGGTGTTGAGATGAGCTTATTACATCCAATCAGGAGCAGCTCTGCCACTGGCACTCACAGCTTCAGATTCTTCTCGGTAAACACTGCCAGAATTGTTACATGCTGAATAACGTTACAGCTTAGCCAATCAGAGGATGTAAAAATATGTCTCATGGTAGCCTGGATGTTAAGCAATCTCTGCCCCCGCAGCCTCACTCTGGGCAATGTTCAGTCTCAATTATGATTACTATTCTCTGTGGTATGCTCTTGGTTGTTTCCCCATCTTCACACTGTCAGAGATTTATTGCATTTAATCAGCATTAAACAGCATGTTGGTAGAAAAGACAGAATGACTTAACTAAGAATATGCTCGCGAACCAATAGAAGCTTTGCTTTATTGTTTATTAATTATGAAGAGGATTCACATTAGACAGCACACTGCACAAGCTGCAGTTAAAGATCATTTCTGTCAGCAGGTAATTAAAAAAATATATATAATATCAGGTTATTTTGTGCAGACAGTTTTCCAAAATGTAATTTGTATGAATCCAAACTGCACCGAGCTGAGGGAGAAATAATTCCACATCACTGACAAAAGTGGCTTTAGTTTAGTGATGTTACATGCTAACCTTAGCTAGTTTGCACTAAACGACGGCCTAGCTGAGGCTGAAATGTCTTTAGTTTTGGTATTTGGCTATAAAAAAGTGTTGACCTGATGATGGTGCTCTATGGTGCGGTTAGGCGAAACTTTACCATGAGGTGGAGGCTTGAATGTCTTTATTAAATGTTGTAGTAAACATCCAGTTGTTGTTGATACATTTCACTCAAAAACCACAATGTTAAACCTCATGGTGGGCACTGGAGAAAAGTCAGTGAATAGTTTCAACTCTGTGAATATTTGAACAACTTTTCAGGACAATCCTCTGTAGTTGTTGTTGAGATATTTAAGTCTGGACCAAAATGCATGGACTGACCATCACTGCTAAATGTGGCTAAAAGCTGTAAAGTGTATTTTTGTTAAATTATGTTCCAATGCATCAGCCCAAAATGACAATTCACTCCTCTCACTGTTGCTTTGATTTCTCTGAACACTTGAATGTATCAGCCAAGTAAACGAACTGTGTCCTGGCCCGCTTTCTCACGGCAGATATTTAGTCAACGTGAGGACCAAAGCCTTTACATCCAGCAGTCTGTTATGATTGGAAATATACAGCTCATATATATCTCTGCTCCTGTGATGTTGTGGAGCTCTCCACCATCGAGCGCCAACAAGCGGCGGAGTGGCCGCGCCTGCGCCACCTAAGAAAACAATTAATCTGTAGTTACAGTTACATTCTATCTGGCTTTGTTTGCTTTGGTATATTTAGGCACTTGTGAAGTGATGGTTAGTACTTGTTCTATCACTTAATTTTCCTCACCGCCACAGTTAATGGTGGTTAGCACGAAGATTAATGTTTGCATGATGTTTCACCTAATACAGTCTTATTTTTCTTGTACATTTTGTTCACACCATCGCCAACCACCGCCAGAATGGAATATAACTTTACTATCTTTAATTTCGTAATTACTCAAATCATGTAATATAATTTGCTATAATTCACTACATCTCCCTTTTTCTTTTTTAGTTTGTGTCAGCATGACAGAAAGAGTGAGAGGACTACATATTGCAGCTCTAAAAAAAGAAACCATTCACACATACTCGACACCTCAGTACCAGTTGCAGATTCCAACTACCATCAGCACCACCATGTCAGACTGACACCAGATGACCTTTGGTACACGCTTTCGATCCTTCAAATAAAAAGGTGTTTATGTCACTGGCTGGTGTTTGACAGAGTACCAGCAGGATTAAAGCAGCCTTAGCGGTGAAAAGACTTTGACTGGGCTCCTCCTTCCTCTCCAAACCCTCAGCCATGCTGATCACATCCCGGTTGAAATCGCTTCCTCGCTTCCCCTCCTCCACCTGCACGCTGGTCCAAGTCGGTGTTTTAATTAGGTCTTGGGGTGGAGGAAGGTGAAGCAGCTATCTCTGTTGTCTAATGAGGAACGCTGATGTTGTGGTTTTTTTTTTTTTGCAGTGCCCCTTTGGGTTGACTCCATCGTTAGTGACCAGAGAAAAGGCGTGTGACTGAACTCAGTCCTCCCACCAATGCAGAACTTCACCACTTCACCTCTGTACTGTAGTCAGACTGAGCAACTAAAAACAACTTACTTTATCAACTAAGAATAACAAGGTTCTTGGTGATGTGAATAATCTTCTTTAAACTTCTCTGCAACTACCCATTGAGGGTGGGAACTCCAGGCCCTCACGATCTGATTACGATTCAGAGGGCTGAGAAGATTCCACGGCCGCCTCTGTTCGTCTGCAACATAGCACTAAAGCCCTGATTCTCAGCAAACTGAACACGCCGAAGTCCTGATGGTAAAGTTGCGATAGAGTTTGTAATTTGCTGGAACCTTCCGAAATAGGTAAGCTTTGTTAACACTTGCTTGATGGTCCACTGTTCGGCAGCAACTTCACCCGGGTGTTTTTCCTTCTGGTGGAAACATGTGTCATGGTTTCCTCATGTTTGTCGTGGTTTGCAAAATATTTGACTTTAGTTTGACAGATAGTGACTGTTGTCCAGCTTTTTACCATCCTTCCTGCATCAGGAAATGGAACATAAAAAACACCCTTTCTTTTAATAAATCTGTGTTTGTATTTTTTTGATGTGGAAACCTGTAAAACTGAACACTGATGCAGACTGATATTATTAACACTGTGTGTCTTCGTACAGGTATCGCCATCATGTGGATCATGTTTAATATGACACGTGAACAAGATAAAGAACGGATATATCTTTAAGGGGTAGTTACCGTCAGGGAGACAGTACTTAGTCTTTTAAATAACGGTGTGTTCTGGGGTGTAATAAACCAATCAGAGCATCTCCTGTTCCCTTTAAAAGCCAGGTGTGCTCGTAGTTATAAAGACCACTAACTAAGGGGCTCGATCATTGGGAAAAAGTATCGATAAATTGCGGATTAATCATTATTTTATACTGAACATGCCTCTGGCAGAAAAAATAGCCATTAAAAGTGTGTTTTTCCCTCAATGAAGTCTTTTGGTCACAAAGGAAATTATAGTCAAACCAATCAAATTAACAAACCAAAGCCAGCGCTTTGTTAGAAACACAACTGAGAGTCTTTTAGACATAAAACAAAATAGTTATCACCAACATTACAATGTTTGTAATGAGCTTTTGTTATTTCAGCCTCAAATGGACCCACACCAAACTCTCCTGCTCTTCATGTTCATCTTCGATCACAACAGCTATTCCTAGTTGGAAACTTCAGTGGGTTAGGGTTAGGGGTTAGGATCCAAACTGACTAACTGGATGTAGCAGTGTGGCTGTACTGAGCAGGAATTAGAAATGATCGGTCCATATGATGAAGGAATGAATGCTTAGGAAGAATTCAACTCAATTTACATTAAATCTGGTTGATTCCTCTGCTCTAACTTTGCATGGAAAGTTTCCGAAATTTACCATAATGCCTGAATCACACCCTCACTTTAAGAATTCAGCTGTAGGTGCTCAGATGGGACGGGAAAATGACAACTGCGACATCTGAATCTATCAAAATACGCTAAGATAAAGTCCACTGGTGTCGAGACTGGACTCTCGGTAGCCTGCCTGGGACTGAATGTCGACATTGTTTCCTCCCACCACAGTGGAGGGAAATGGCTATGGCTCATATCCTTAAGCTTGAATTCTATAGCTGCTCAGTTGTACAAGACGGGAGGTGGAACAACGCACGAGTATTTATCTTCTGTCAGCAGCTCTGTAAAACACTGTGTACCTGCAAACCTCTTGACAGGTGAAAGAGAGAGAGATAGAGCACTGAAGGGAAGAGGAAAAAAAACTGAGCTGAAGAATGGAAAAGAAAAGAGAGGGAGGGAGGTATGACAACCCGAGAGCATGTGGATGCTTCCAAGCAGATCGCTGCGGTGTGAGGTGTTTGTGAAATACTTGTGGGTTGGTAGCGTACAGACTAGCCAAACAGAAGGCAGAAACAAGTGCCACGCTCATGAATCAACAGTGAAACCTTCCTGCCTGTCTGCTCCTCCTCCACAGGATCACCTGGATAAAGCCATCAGAAATAAAGCCAAGACCCCATGTCCTACTACCTGCTGGGCCGCTTGTGCTACGCTGTATGTGACCAACACTGTGTATTTATTGTCGGACGTCAGTGACCTCTCTCTCTCTCCCACTGTTACAGTTTATTTCATATTTTCATCCTGTTTCTATCCAGTTTAGGTGGTTGGTTAACTTCATGATTCACCGTGGTGATGTGATATAAAGATTTACAGATGTTCTCCGTTGTTTCATGAGCCATAAAGGAAGTTTTACAGAGATCACCTGATAAAATTAAATAATCCCCTCACCTTCACTTGGTACCAGAGTTACTGTAAATTTAGTGAGCAGTAACACCTGATATTTTTCAGGGATTGAGTTTTATGGGGCTGTCTGTGGTGCTCATAACTAACAAAGATCTACCAGTTTGTATTCGAAGGTTCTGTTTGAACGATCCCATGATGACGCCAGAGCAACGCCACACCTGCACCAGACAACGCCGTGATGCATCGGTGTGTGAGGCAGGAACATTACATGTTGGACCCAGCTTCCTGGCCATTATCATCCTCTGCAAAAAAGCACAGCACCACATGGTACCGTGCTCATGGAAATACTCGGAAGTCACAGTCTGGAAAAGGTGTTTTCCAGCCGGGAACAGTTTAGAAAAATGATATGTAACTGATCCTGGTTGGAAATTTTGTCTCTATACAGATCCCCACAAAATTCATTAACCTCTGTTTCGCTGGAGCACTTAATTTTATGGTTGGTTGTCTAGAGAAGTAATTAACTTTTCAGATAAAAAGAAAAGCAACAGCAGCAAAGTGCCCTCGGCAAGACCTGAGAGATTCAATTGTTGTTTCTATTTAGAAAATCTGATGAGATTAGAGTACTTTTAGGACTTGTACCTGCTCAAAATCTTATTTCTTGCTGACCTCTGGTGGTTTAACCAGGCCTCGTGACCTGTAGTTTACCGTGTGTGTACTGTGGGTGTGGTTGCAGCTGCATCCCACCACTGCCAGCATTTAACACAGGCTTCAACATCAAACCAGAGAGGCAGTGAAATTTTGTTTTAGCCTGGAGTTAATCCACCCTCGTTCTGAACTTACAGCTGGTTTCTCAGGTGGCTCAGTTATCGTGACGAGAGGAAAGTCGCGAGCTGCTATTTGGAGAACTCCAAGCCCACAGTTGAAGATGCACTGAGGAATTTTCTCAAGGTACTTTTTACGTCAGTCTGAGAATGCTCGGATTTCTGAAGGACGCCACAGCGACGTAATCCGCAATAGCTGTGATTGGTCCGCTCTGGCCAGTTCGTATTTGTTCCTGTTTCCGACGAGCAGAAACTCCATCAGTTCAGTGGTCGCACACCATCTCCTCCAACGCTCTCTTTTATGTATCAATAATTTCAGTAAAGTAACATTTATTAGCTTGAGCTCCAACATGAAGTAGAACGTATCGCCCCTAGTGTTGCTGGTGGAGGTGTAACTGCAGAGCAACAATGCTCATAATACAAAAAGCTCCATGTCGATCCTACACAGATGGATAATCCAAGTTAGTATTCTGCAAATGAGAGGTTTTTATATTTTAATAGTGGTGCCATCATGATTATACAAAAATGATCCAGCTGGGTTTATGTGTATAAAAAATTAACTATAAAAAAAGATGGTATCAGTGGGCATCAAGCATATCATCTACCGCCACTGCTTAAAGTATATTTAAGTCTTTAGTAGTTCGCTGAACATCACTCAGTCTGTGTTCCAGTATCTTCATTAAATAACTGCACTGAAATAAAGACATCTATAGGACTGATTGCTTTTTATTTTTCTTAGGTTTATTTATTTCCAGCTCCCCACTTGATTGTGTTGATTCATGAAACTGGCGCTGTCCTGTTTCTCCAGCGTGATACTTGCAGTTCGCCCAGGTTCCTCCTGTTCCCAGTTTCAAAGCCCCAAACCGTCCGTAGCTTAGAAAGAGACTTAATCTGTGTGTTCCTACATTTCTCGCATGTTTATATAGTAGAGGAAGAATTTTGCTCATTAATATTCCTGTGCTCGCCTCCCTCCTCACGCTCTGTATCTCACTCATCAATTTGATTTAAGTGGTCCTGTTACTTACACACATCGCTGCTCGTGATAATTCGGAGAGACTGTCGAGCTTTTAACAAATACATCCTGCGAGGTTATAACAGATCTCTGCTCCTAACCTGTGGTTATCTGTACCAATTAACTGAGGGTTTGCAAAGACGCAAGAGCCGATGACTCTTGCTCGGCCTTTATAATGATACAGATAAACTTTGTCCATTATAGCTTATTGGTGAATATTTTGGAGAACCAAAACCTTTTAATCTGTGTTTTATTCAGGTTGAGGAGATCCAGCCGGATACTCTAAACTCAACTACTTGTTTCTAGCTATAAAGAAAGCCAGAAATCAAAATATGTTTATTTGGTGACCAAATAATACAT
>BRZM01003518.1:102451-114609 GCA_033238685.1 Lates japonicus
TTCTGCATATGGATCAATTTACAGCATGCCGCGCTTTATATACAGCTGCTAATTATCCTGGTTTAGCCTCAATTGGGGTTTGCAAGTTTCAGTGTGTAAAAACACCTACATGGTGAACAGTTTCTCATACCTGATCAACAAATACAATGATCAGGCTTCAGTATGTAAATCAGTCAATGACACCGGGCAAGTTATTTTTGTAATCTACTGGTTCGTGAGCGAATGAATAAAGCAGCGAGGCCGGCGTGATCGTGCATTTGATTCCATTCCGGAATCAGATAATGCCACTAAATGTGAGAAAGTAGTTTGAATAATATTTAATTTTACAAGCATTCCTGATTGTTATGTAAATGTTTGTCCTCAGTCTTTAAGTGTGATGTGTTGTGTGAAACTTTGGTTTGTTTTACTCTGGAATTTATCAATTTACAGTCCGGTTAACTTCCCTGCATTGTGATAATTGTTTTTATTTGTCCTTTACAGATTTTTCTACCAGCATTATAGATATGTTTTTCAAATCCAAAGCAATATTCATGGAGGTTATCAACACACTACATAAGTTATACTGTGCAGTATCATGGCCGTGTGCTGAATGATTAATACTGGGGCCTGATATATGCAATCCCTAGCCAGTAAAGACTGTTGGTTTGTTCTTTGTCTTGTTAAGTTAGAAAGTGTGTTTATTAAGCTCGTTTGATTTGTGCTATTTATGGGAATCGTTATGTAATCTGTAACTTCAATTAAGTTTCGTGGTTTTCTTATAAACCGTGGATGTTGATCAAATCAACAAAAATGTAACAGGCTCCTACATGAAATAACAAGCATGGGTTTTAAGGCATCCTTTGCTTCTTCCCCGAGGACATGCATTTTGTTCCAAAGCCAATTGGGAATTAGATTACTGGATCGTTCAGGCCAATGTCTGGCCAGTCTAGTCATGTTCAACATTTTTTCCAGCGGTGAAAACACTCTAAATAGTGCCTCCCAAATAGGCACAGGTGTTTGTTTATACAGTCGGTATGAAACTTCCACCCTCTCACAACTGATTTTATTACTCACCATACTTTAATCAGAAACCTCAGTTGTGACACAGCTGCAGAAATCAGAGCTGGTTTACTTAATATCTGGTGTTTTTATATTTATTCTGAGCATCATATTACGTATGTCTCTGTCACGTTATGTCTAGTGTCTGTACATGCAGGCAGGGACCCCATGTTGCATAAGAATTTAAAGGCTGCAGCTGGATAGAGCAACAGGTAGATGCTCATGACTCACAACAACATTATGGATTTTACAGTGAAAGACCTTTTTATTCAAGAGTATCCTTTTTGTTCAGCAGAAATATTGCCGTATATCAGTACCAGACTCCATTGACAAAAATAGGAATTTTACCGAGCTGAAATCAGGAGTTGCTGGAATACAGCTGCTTCTATCTGTTGGTTTGTTTGTGTTATTAGTGTGATTTTCAGTGGTGGAGGAAGTATTCAGATCCTTAACATGAGTAAAACTAAAAAAACACAAACAAAACTAACAGATGGAGGCAGCGGTACTGCAGCAGCTCCTGTAAAATTGCTGCTTTTCTCAATGGAGTCTGGCATTGATATGACGCAAAGAGCCGCCACACAGCAAATTAGAGCTATAGGACAGTTGTCAGTGTTGTCTTGACCACGACTGGCCTTGACGTTACTTAGAATCCAGCTGAGATAGTGTTGATTTAAAGCCCTGCGCTGACATTTTAGAGCTATTGTTCTTTCATTCCTAAGCTCTCCTATCAGTCGGCCTCAACTGCCAGCAACCTCCTCTCTGAATATCTGCACAATCTTGCAAACATTCATTCAGATCTCCACATACCCCCCCCCATTCACGGTCTAAGCTCAGCTATGTCTTCAGTTACACAACTCACACTCTGGCAGCAGAAAGAAGGCTCCCGTTGTGCGTATGCGTACATGTTTTATCCTCAGCCAATGCAGGATACGAGCTTAAATAGGGAGATTCACGCTAATCTTGTTAATGCAGTCTTGACAGGTCTAAGCTGTAATGACATAGGATGTGTCTTACCACCTCTTCGTGCAATATTTCATCTCTCTCAGCGGGCTTATTCCACCACAGCCCCTTCGTATTGTGTGTGTCCACCAAGCTCATACAATGCACCTGCTTTACTTCGCCTGCCACGTTAATTTTTACGTGTTTTATTGGCCTTGATTTGGTGGAAATAAACCACTGTATATTAGAAATATCTGCTTCCTTCTGCAGCTTCCTGTAATGCAACAAAAGCAATAACCGCCTGAAGGCTGATATTGTCTACAATTATAACTCGTCTTTATCCTCCTGAAACAAGCATATTGACCATGACATTGTCAGCTTCTCTGCGTTTGATGATCTGTCAGCTCAGTCTTGACTCCGTACAAGCAATTTTGTTGTTTTCCTTCCCGTTCACGGAGATTGTCCTTGGAGCGCTGCCACACATGACTTCACTGGCACTATTTAGTCTCCAGTTTTAATTTTGTATTTGTGAAAGAAAAAAAAAGGGGGGGGGGGGGGGGGGAGAAAGGGAGCGTGGAGAAAGAGCGGTATCAGTAATCATCTACTGTAGTTTTATCTGAATTTGTCACGCACTCCTAAAAAGTTGTCTGGCTGGCTGGCTGCAAGCCTCTCGCTGATCAAGTACAGGATGTTCTGGCAGGGTGAGATAAAACGCTGCTCAGGGAAAGGGATCTCCCAAACGCTTCCCTTTTGTTTCCACCTGATCTGGAGAGGTGCCAAGAGTTTGTTTCATTTCTTTTTAGGAGTTCATAGCGAGACTGTGTGTCATATGAAACGCTGTGTTAATCAGTTCTGCCTGATCGGCGACAAATACGGAGTCACAGTGGCGTCAAATCTTTTGAACAAAACAGCATAAATACATGGTGGTTAAATAAAAATTTAAAAAAAATAAAATATATATATATATATATATATATATTTACACTGGATCCTACTTTTTCTTTATAATTTTACACGTTGAATAATTTGAATGAAGTTGAATTTTTTTTTCACCTTTAACCAGTTTAAGACAGGAAACTGCATCAGTGACAAACAGGAATAGTTAAAGTGTATGTTTATTATGTACGGTACAATATTTAAAACAACTGTCAGGCAAGCAGAGTTTGAGGAAAATATTCATCACAGCTGCAATTAAAAAAGCTTAAAGTACTAATAGAAAGAGCAGTAATACATGTTAGGTAGCCATTTTTGTTTCACTTACCTATGTTGTGTAGTTCTTTAAAAGAAGCATTTTTGAGGTAAAGATTTGAGCACGGTTTGGATTTTGGGTATTTATTGACCCCCATTATGTTGGATTTATTAATCCTAAATTATATTTCTAGGGTTTTCAGTCACAGTATTTTAATTTTCTTCTGTTCCGCAAGCTGTAATTTCAATTTCTATTCAAAACCAGTGAATGGAAATTAACATTTTGTCACTAGATTCGTAGGTTCATTGGACTCCATCATTAAGTGGGTCCCAAAACGTACAAATAAAGTCTTGTTATTTTGAAGATTAACCTTCCAAATTACTTCAATAGGAAGCCAACAAATGCTCAAATCCAAGACTACAGTCAGTACATTAGTCTCCCATGCTGAGACAGCAATTAGAGTGAGTCTACAAAAAATAAAAATGTCCCAAATGCATGAATATTTCTGTAAATAAAACATCATGGAGGAGAAGTAATTTGGTCACTGGCATCTCGAGCATACAAATTAAATGATAGGTTAAAATGTCAAAAACCTCTGTGAGAAACTAAAAAATTAAAATAATAGAAGACAAAATAACACTGATGTAATATTAAACTTTTCCTACATGCAGCAGTTCACAGACACAAGCCGTAGTCACAGAAGGTCTGGTGGTACCTTTTCAACCCACCTTCACGGACGTTTGTGAAATCGTCACAAAATATGTTGAGTTTGTGTACACGGATACGATTTTTGAATTTGCTGTTTTTTTCCCATGGCACCCAACACGACTTTCAAATGCATGTGGAAACCCAGTGTAACAGCAGTTTCCGAAATAGCAAAGAAATTTTATGTATTTATTCATGTTTTTTCATAAAACTAAGAAATCATATTTGTTGTTACAAATTAATACATTAAATTCTTACGTTAATGTAATTCTTGTTTATCTGTGACAGTAAGATATCATATCCTATTATTTCGAACAAATACATTAAATTATTGTATTGATTTAATGTATTTATTCGTGTTGATTCGTGACAACAAAATGCTGCATTTATTTAATAATTACAAATAAATTCACTAAACTATCGTATTAGCTTAAGGTGTTTGTTCCTGTTTATTTGTAACAGTAAAATGTTGTATTTATTTTATTATTACGAATACGTACATAAAATTATTGTGTTAATTTAACAATTTTTTTCGTGTTTATTTGTAACAGTAAAATATTTTAGTATTGCAGATAAATACAGTAAATACATTTATTTAAAGTATTTATATGTGTTTATTCGTGACGTTTGGTGACTACAGCAATATTACACTAATTTATGGTTGTGTTTTGACTCTTGCAGTGGTCTGGTTTAATACAGATGAATTTCACGATGACTCCAGACAAAACACGTTAGATTAAATTTAACCAAAACCACCGTCTTTTGCTAACTTTAAAGTTCATTTGTTGCCTAAACCACAGACACAGCACCTCGTTCAAAAAATGTTTTTTTTTAAATTGAAACTTCATGTGCGTGTACACAAATAGATAAAATTTAGTTCACATTTCATGAACTGCCGTGAGAACGTGTTGACCCTTTACACTCCTTTGCTTTGTCCTCTCAAACAGCATCTATAGTAGGTTTCATAATAGATGAATTTAAAAGGCATTCCAGTTAAAGTAGTATTTGGAATTTCATAGGCCTTATTCCTGAGTGACTACACTTTTATTCTATAAATCAAAAACTAAACATTATATGTTAGTAGGCATTAGGCTCAAAGGATAACTACAGTATTTTTGATCCTGGCTTTTGTTTTCCATGTTTTCTGTATTCAGATCCTTTACATAAGTTAAAGTACCACACAATAACACAAACAAACAACACTGATGTAAGGGCTTAAGTTTAGCTCAAGACTTCACCACACATCAGTGCCAGACTCCATTGACAAAAACAGCAATTTTATCAAGCAGAAGATAAGGAGCTGCTGGAATACCGCAGCCTAGATCTGTTAGTTTGTTTGTGTTATTGTGTGGTAATTTTACTTTTGTATCTGATTACTTCTTCCACCACTGAAAGTCACACAATAACACAACCAAACTAGCAGATGGAGTCAGTGGTATTCCAGTAGCTCCTGTGTTCTGCTCAGTAAATTGATGTTTTGTCAATGAGTCTGGTACTGATATTTGGTATTTCTGGTTTAAAGAAAAAGGGTTTAACTCTTTAATAAAAATCCTGTTCATATTTGTCAGACACTTATAACAATCTGAGCCTGTCTGTGTAAAAGTAGAACTTTTAGTGGACGTACATTAACATGGATGGAAGATTTCTGGCCCTTATCAATCATCATCTACGTGAAAATTAGACCAGGTTAAAAATATATTTGTTATCAACTGATACTGGGTACTCCATGAGCTTATTCAACTGTTCATGCAAATATTAGCACATTATATCTTCTCCATGTATGTGACTCAGTTGTTCACCTTCAAATATCGTATTTCTGAATGTTTTGAAAGGGTTTTGTAGGACATCAAAAGGGAGCTTGGACCCTTATTGGGGAAAAATATGGTAAAATGAGTAAATTAGAGAGTTTCTGAAAAGCTGATGTGTAAGTTGTTTTTGTTTAGTTTTTTTTGTTTAAGCCAAAATGTTGATGAAAACAACATAACATACATAATAAATTCTTCAGCAGTTCACCCCGAGCAAACAAAGATTTGTATTACAGCAGCTATTTCTGACTGTAACTCCTGTAACCACAGCGCGTTGCCTGTGCTGGTCTGTCCACCTCCACCTTGATGATTCATCCCAGGTGACCTGCTGGTTACCATCTTTTTCTGTCTGGCACTTTTGTACTTAAAAATAAGTCAGCAACCAGTCATCCTAGCTGTTTAATTGTATTAAAATTAAAACAACACGAAAAATTTAGCCACAAGTTTCAGCTTATAGTATAGTTTTTTGACCTAAACATGAGCTGTGGATTCATGGGTCTTTGTGTTTTGCCTTCATTTTTCTGCGTGTCATAGTTTATGTTTTTTATTCAGTGTTTGTTTGTGAGTCCGATGAGGGTTGGTCCGGACCTCCCTGCGTCCAGGACCGGCCACCGTAGCCTCAGCGTCATGTCTTCACGCAGGGACACCGCGATGGAGAAGGTGTGAGGATTTCAGGGTCAGACCGTGGTTGCTTGGTCAGCTTGGCGGGCGGGTCAGCGGTGACGTGACACTGGTGATGAGGGGCCGTGAACGGGAAGAGCTGGAGCTTGACGGCTCCTCGCCGATGCAACGCCGCTGGCGAGAGGTAGACGCGCTGCTGGTCGGTCCCTTGTTCCAGCGCTCGGTCCGGTCCAGGAAGCGCTGGGGGTGAGTCTCCGGCTGGGACCCGCATTGGCGGGTGGTTCGATGGACCACTGGTTGATGAAAACTGACGGTGTTCTTTGGTGCGGTGTGGCCATGATGGAGGTGTCGGTGGTGGTGGAGTGGGATGGTGAGAGGAATGAAGCTCGTGAACACGCATCACCTCGTAGATAAGCCATGGCCGTAAGGCAGCTGAGCTGGTCCTCGATGGAGGAGTCGGCTGCGGTCCACCACCTTGTCACCTCCTGCTGGAAGCGTGTCTGCATCTCAGGATACCTGCGACACCAGGTGGTGTTTCAGGTGAATCAGTGCATTCATCTCTTTATTCAGTTAAGCCGGAGATATAAGCTGAGCGCACTGTCATTTAAAACTTCTCTTGTCTGTTTAATCTGGCAGCTCGGGGTGTCGTGTACGGCTGCTGATGGGGATTAAACAATCAAACAAGATTAGAAAATGAACGCTGCTACTTTATGCGGGTGAGGGGAAGTGCGAAAGGCACTGGTTCTCCCACTGGTTTATGCTGGTGCATTGTGCTGGCGTGGTTTGCCTGCATGCCTCGCCACCGCAGGCGGGTGGGCGGTGCCAGCAATTCGCCAAACCAGTGGAAATCGGGCTCGGTGGCGACTGCGTTCGACCTAATCTTGTTCGGTGTTCAGCTCATCGATGCAACGTAATCGCACCTGGCCAGTGTTGAATGAGTTTACAGAAAGAAAGTCTTAAGCTTATCTCCGTTAACTGAATTAAAAAGTTGAATAACGGATGCCTGAGCTGCCTGGTGACCATGAGCATCTGAATGCCGAACCGCGCCTCGGCAGGAAGGTGAACGGGTGGTGGACCGCGGCGTTTCCATCGAAAGAACCGGCCTCAGCCGTCATGTTGCTTCATCACCGGTGATGCGTTCGGCTTTCGTCCTGTTCTCCGGTCATCGACACCATACTGCCGTCGTCTCATCAACCGGTCGACCCGCGACCGACCCGCGTCCGGCTTGTTCGACGCTCTGGACGGACGACTGTTCAGAGACCTGACCGGCGTCTGGCTGGAAGCGTGTTCGCGACCCTCGCCGCACACCGTCGATGCCGCCGCTGCCAACTGGACTACAGCTTTCGGTCGTTCCTGAACCTGCACGCTTCTCCATCCGGCGATGTCGGTTTATTTCGCTGGGCGCTAAAACGGTCCTGGCGAGACAATTCATCATTTCGGCTGCTGAATAAAACATAAACGAACTGCGAAAAATGAGCAAGCAAGGCCATGAACTTCGGCTCGTTTGACAGATAAACTGCGTTACTCGGCTGAAATCTCGAGCTAATCTTCTCTTTACATGCTGTTCAATTAACACGATGCGGTGTGACTGACTGATTCTGACTTATTTAAGCTGTTAAGTGCGAACGAAAAAGACATGCCAGCGGGTCACCACGGATGATATCGGAGGGCAGACAATTCTCGGCACGGTAACGCTGTGTTCAGGGGACTGATGGTAATAACTGCCAGCAATGACCTTGTTTTGTCGTGTGAAACTTTGCTGATTATTATCGTATGTTGTTTTCTATCAGCATTTTGCTGTTAAACGAAAACAAACGAAACGATCTCGCCCGGCTTTCGAAATCTGTTTCGTTTACCATATTTTTCACAATGGTCAGCTCGCACGATGTCTGCCTTTCAGCGCATTCGAAGCTGTGTTGAACTGTTGAAGGTGAACAATCGAAACTGGTCGTACATCGGAAGTTATGCCAGTAACCTGGCAATTTCGGTGATGAAAGCCGTGAATAACTCCGGCATTTAAAGAATAACAACGGTGTTTTTTGACGCAGGTCTGAAACTACTACTCGCGTGTCAGGCGAAATCTTCCATCCCGCTCGATGTCGCAAGTTGTTTGCCAGACGAACTCGAACGGTATTATGAAGTGTCTGACGGCGATATAAACAGGACCCTGACAAAGGTTAAAACCACGCTGACCGGCTCGCTAAATCGGTATGAACTCGATGACAAAACGCTAATTTGCGGCAGGTACGAAACTGCTGAACCTACTGACTCCATCTGCTAATTTAATTGTGTTATTGTGTGGGCTTTCAGTGATTGGTAATCGAATACAAGTAAAGATACGCAATAACGCAAACAGACTGGCTTGGATCGGGAGCGCGTTATTCAACAGCTCACTTATCTTCTGCTGAATGGTGGCTGTCAGTAGTCTGGCGCTGATGATTGGTCTCCAGTGACAGCCCGTGGTGGTGTTGAACTGTGACGGTGATGCTGGCATGTGAGGATGCGAACCTGAGCATGGGTAAAGCGGAATCAATACTGGCGAAGACCTGTGCTGCTGGCTGTTGGATTTTTGATTTATGAAATAAAGATGTGTCACTCAGGGGCTAAAGACGAAGTCAAATACTCACTGAATGCGGTCGTCTGTTATCGAAACCTGCAGATGCTGGTGAGGACAAGCGCAAAGGGGTGTGTGCCGACGGTTCTGGTAATGAACTGATTTTGTCTGTTGACAACTGCGCGCATGGACTCGGTTAAGGCATTTTTAAGGCGGTGCTGTGTCTGTGATTTGAGCGACAGGCGAACACGGTTAACCAGCCCGACGGTTTGGTTAGAATTTAATCTGGCGATGGTGATTCATCTGTGATAAACCAGACCGCTACTGAAGATCAATTACAACCGCTGAAATGATGTAATGTACTGTGATCATAAGCGTCGCAATCTTCTGTCTCGTACTTTAAATAAAATGTTTATGTGTTTGTCTAACGTGCAAAATATATTTTACTGTTACAAATAAACTGCCGGCAAATTGACAATAATTGTGTGCGACCGTGATAAGGCTAAATGTGACGTTTACTGTTGCAAATGAGCGAGGTTAAACATAATCGCGATCGGTTGGTGATTTGTTGTGATTGAGCCAGGCGCGTTTGTCGCGAATCGGCTGCGAACAGGCTACGTTGAAGTCGGTACGGTAATTTGTGTGTTCGTTGACAACAGGATATGACCGTCGATGAAGCAGGTACGATGGCGGGGGCTGATGTGTTGTGACGGCAAATGTGTTCTTCGGTTTATGAAGAAACGTGAATAAATACGTAAAATTTCTTTGCTGTTGGAAACTGCTGACACACTGGTTTTCCACATGCGACCCAATGGTGTTGAATAGCCGTGAAAAAAGGCTAACCGATCAAAATGTATCATGTACACAAACTCGGCATGTTGTGACGTTCCGCAACGTCCGTGAAGGTAATTGGTACCGCCAGAATTCTGCGACTTATCCAATGTTTTACTGCGTGTTGAGAAAGTTTAATGTACATCAGTGTTATTTTGATATTCTATTGACACCGGTGCAGTTTTCTCACGGAAAGATTTTGACATTTCGCTGTCATTCAGGCCTGTGCTCGGACCGCCGACGACAGGTGCTGCTCCATGATCGTTTTATTTTGAAATATTCGTGCATTTGGGACATTTTGTTTTGTCGAACTCGCTCGGTACTGTCGGCGTGAGACAATGACGCTGGGCTGGCAATCGCGTTGACGTTGACTGGAAGATTGTCTTCAGGCATAACGTTGTTTGTGTTTCGGGGACGCTGGCGATGGTCAACAGACTGCAGTCGGTGGTAATCGACAATTTCCGTTCGCGCAATTTGAATGAAGATGATTGACTGGCGACTGAAACTTTGTGTTCTAAATATGATTTGGTTAATAAACGGCATGATGAGATCGTAAATACCCGAAATCGGAAGCGGTCTTCAATCTTTACCTCGAAACGCTGGCAAGAACTACTGGCGTAGACGGTGTTAAAGACACTGGCATGCTGTGCTAACTCTTTCTGATGGTGCGCTGGCTTTTTGAGCCGGCTGATGGTGTTTTCCTCAGGCTCTAACGGTGTTTAAATGACGCCGTCCCATATGGCTTTCTGCTAACTATTCCTGTTTGTCGCGATACGGTTTCCTAGTCTTCGCTGATTAGGTGAAAAGATTCGACTCGTTCAAATTGTCGGCGTTAATGAGTATGAAAAGTGGGATCGATAACAATCTGCTGTGTGTATATGTTTTGTTTTTGAAGTTTTGTTTAACCGCCATGTTATGCTGTTTTGTTCAATTTGACATGCTGACTCGTATTGTTTGATTGACGGCGTTTCATGTGTTTGCAGTCGCTATGAACTCTGAAAGTGAACAGGCGGCGCGGGTGGGCAAAGGGAAGCGTTTGGAGGTCCTGGGCGGCGTTTTATCGCCTGCCAGGCGTCTGGCGATCGGCGAGGCTGCAACCGGCCGGCGAACGGCCGTGACAGATTCGAGATGGCGATGGGTGTTACTGATGCCGCTAACTTTCTCCGCTCGCTTTCCCTTTTTTGTTTCGCAAATACAGGTGAAACTGGAGACTAAATAGTGCCGGTAATGTTTGACGCTCGAAGACGGCTCTCCGTGAACGAGGAAAGGCTGCTGAAGTGCTGTGCCGAGTCAGGCGAATCATCAATAGTCGTATGCTGTTCAGGAGGATAAAACGGTTATGGTGTGAACAATATCGACTCTTCGAACGATTATGCTGATTTACGTACGAAGCTGCGAAAACGGTTATTTCAGCAACCGCGGTGGTTTGTTGCCGTCGAACGGCTGCGTAGTAACGACGGCAATAGCTGGTGCGTGTATGACGGTGGTTACTGGCTGAACTGAGACGCAAGCCATCGCTGGATGATATTGCTGTAATGTTGAACGTCTGTGTCGACCCGGCCAGACTGTCGGGCTCGTGCTGGGTGTGGTCAATGGCTGGGCGTCGTTGACTGAATGGCTGGCGTATTTTATGCACAACAGGCTTCTTAACAGCGGAGAGTATTGACGGTAACGGTGTGACTTGGAGCCGACAGTGAAGTATGAGATGCGGACGGTGTTTTACTGAATGTGCCAGTCGCTGGGGGTGCTGACGGTGAACACATTCAGAGCTTAGAGGCTGAAAGAACAATGTCTAAAATAATGACGCAGGCTTTAATCAACATATCTCGGCACAATTCTAAAACGACAAGGCGATCGTGGTCAGGTAACGCGGCGCAATCTGCTATTATTAACGACTGCTGCGATAATATCCAATGTAGTTCAGTGAGCGGCGCGAATTACAGGAGCTGCTGCGGTACGCGCCTCATCTCAGTTTTGTTTGTGTTTTGGTTTACCGTATTGAATGCGGGCGCTCACTCGCAGCTCACCTGTGCGCAAACCGGCAGATGAAACGGCAACCATTCAACGGCTCTGATTTCGGCCGACAGGTATTTTTCGGCGGTGATGCAGTGATATCGACGGCTATTCTTGGCAAAGGATGTTACTCGAACCAGATGTTTCTGGCAAATCCATAATGACCGTTGTCGATCATGAAACGTCTGCGCTCTGTCCGGCTGCGGCCTTTGAAGTTCTTGTGCGGCGTAAGGTCACCTGCATCCACCGGGCATCGGGATTCGAACCAATCGCTGGTTATGCCAGCGTGCCTGTGAACAAACAAACACCGAATATTGAACCGGCTCTGTTCTGCGGCAATAAGCAGTTCTGATTAAAGCGAGCGAGAGAAACCAGCGCAAACTCGGTTGTGGAGGAGATTTCTGCGACAATGGCACAACACCTGTGTGTCGACGCAGGCCTGTTAAACGTACGCCAGCCCGAT
>BRZM01003519.1:0-29415 GCA_033238685.1 Lates japonicus
GACTTCAAGAGCTGATCCATAATCCTTGGAGGTTTAGTTGTCTGGAATGCAATGTAGGTACTTGCAAAACCAAAGACATTCCCATAGTTTGTATTAATCGCTAATTAGCAAATGCTAGCATGTTGACAAAGATGGAAAACATTATACCTCCTAAACATCAGCATGTTAGCATTTGGAGCATCGTTATCATGTTTCTGCACCACAAATGGTCAAGGGTATCATCTCATGTCTTTCTGAGCATTGTCATTGCCAGCATACAGCTCTAAGCAAAATGCTAACCTGAGTACAGTCTCGCAGAGCCGGGGCACATACATTCAGGTTTGTTCAGTTGTAACATATCCTGCAAGTACCTATTATATCTTGATCACAAATCACAGAGTGAAAAGGATCTTTAACAAAAATGGTTGCAAATTTAAAAAGGAATATCTGCTGATATATCATTATCTGATATTTGCTGATGTTACAGCACATGAGGATGCAGTGATTCTGCCAGCAACAGCTTAACAATGATGTGCACAGGATAACCACGTAAGTGGTCAGACAGGTTTTAAACAAGTTTGGAGTTTAACCACATTGTCTACTATTCATACTGTACTATGGCTGTGGCCACTGGTATTATCACAACCATCTCAGCAGTGAAACTGGTGAGTTACTGCTGATAGAAAAACAAAAAAATTAAGGTTGTAAAAACCTAATTTTATGGTGTAGCATAGAGCTTATGGGATAGAAAACAAAGTCCTGCTAATTTGTGATAAATGCCTGTTAAAAGCCAGAAAATGCACCCATGGCAGAAACCCACAGACGGATTGTAAGTGGCACATGCTCCAATTCAGATGGGTTCCTGTATTTGCTTACTTTACAGAACTCAGCCACACAAACATACACATCTGTGCAAGCATAAAACACATCCTTTAATGTGTACCAGTTACTGACAAGAGTACCAATGCTGACAAAGCCGTTTCTAAAGTTCAACACTCATCTCAACAGCTATAAAAATGAATATGAAGCCAAGTATGGTTGCTTGTTAATTAAGCTGAATCTGTGTACAAGAGCTTTTCAGGAGAATGTACTGGTCGCTCTACAAAAGGAAATTTAACAACAGAAACAAGCAGATGCTTTGTGCCAAAATGCTTAAGTGGAATCTGGAGTGGGCACAGCGAGCACTGCTGTTTTCATGCCATCTGGACAGTGCTGTTGTTGTCCACTGCAAGGCCTAGTTCAAGATGTGATTTTCAAGGCTGGTAAACAATTAGCTGCGAGAAGCTACATCAGCTGAAAACAGTTTGCAACAACCCAGAGACTCTCCACTCACCCTCTCTCATGTGTAAAATGTGACGTTTTTCACCAATAAAAAAAAAAAAGAGAGAAAAAAAAACTGCCTCAACCATCTCAGCAATACAATGCATACTTACAGATTACCTTGTGGTTGCTTACTCACAAACTGAAAGAAAAAAAAAAAGAAAATAGGAAACTTTGGTCAACTCTAATGTGCTAGAACCCACACAGCGGTGTACTCCCTGTTAATAGCATTTTACTCTTTGCCATGGGCAGACTGTGGAGCAATGATTAACCACAGTTCCCACAATGACACTGCTGCTGGTGGCACAAATCTTTATAGTTTCCAAGGTCAGTTTAAAAAAAATATTTTGCCTATTTGTTATAGAATTTCTGCTGTTTTGACATTTTGTTTACCCAAAGTCAGAACAACCAAATTGATTTAAAGGGCACACAGAACTGATATGCAGTTTTCATGCAAGTATAATAAGCTCCTCTGTGTTCTATCATAACAGTAATTCATGTTGTGTTTTAGTTAAATGAAGTGGGCACATCATAAAATTAATCATATCACAGTCGAACCCCAACTCAATCTGCATCCCATCTTGCTTATTTAATCCACAAGTGCGGTGGTCGGTGTGTGTCAGTGTGGTCAAACAGTCCCAACAACTGAGTAGCAGATTAAACAATGGAGATAGCAGTTTTGGTCCTGCTTCTCTAGTGTCATAAAGCCTGTTAGACTATTTGACCAGTAACAATATACATTTTAAGCTCATTTACTGACATGGTGCTGCACTGATGTAGTCAGTTGGAGCTGCACAAGATGGAGAAACAATGAAAGACAAAGGTGGTTATGATGCTCTATTTGCTGTTGATTTGTATTGCTTGCCAAGTTGTCTGCTGCCAATTATTATCTGCACTGTTTAGTATGCCACAAGACACAGACAACCACCCTCAAGCCACACCGCTCATCACAGGCAACCCCATCTCAGGTATTATCACAATAAATGTGTTTAACAACAACACTGCTACAAAACTACTGTACGTAAGTGTGACCTCAAATGGGATTTAATCCATGTTGCAATACAGGCCACTGTGTGTGACAAAGATGGGGCAGCCACCTCAAGTAATCCCAGGCCAATTTTCCATTTAAAAAGCAGCACAGTAAAACAACTGTAGAAACGCTAAATGGCCATCCAAACAGACAAATATAACTTCTCTGGTTTAACAACTCCCTTTTATCCTGACTCACGTTGAACATCCCGACCATGGCTTACTCACCAAAGAACATGCTTTTTGATGACAGTGCTTTGTGCATTTGATTTAGGGCACTCGTAGTGATATAGTCAAGAGTGCATCATTCATATCAGTGAAAGCATGACGGGCATGAACATTTCAATTATGGAGTGATTTGTGGAGAAGGCAGAGAGCAATCTTTGTGAATTTTGATACACCAAACTGATGGTAAGCTGCCTCAAAATGTTTGACTAAACCTCTAGTGCACTTGTGATCATCTTCATTTACCAAATATTTCCTAAATTGAACATGTGAGAGCCATGAGTCAATTCCTCTAAATTTAGCTACAGTGGGGCAACAAATGTGCACATTTAAACGCTATTTTGGTGCTGGGAGTTAATGTTGTTTTGGACAGGCAGAGTCAGGACTCATTTTGTGTGTAACTAGGCGCTTCTAAAAGTAATGGTCCCAGCACCTGCTCAGGTTTACACTAAGTTAAATTCACTGTCAACAAAGAGAGAATGAAGTGAAAAACTGAGACTAAAAGTAACGTTAACGTACGTCGAAGTTTCAGTGGCGAACAGTTAAACAGCGTCAATTAGCCAGGCTACTAACGTTAGTAACGGAAAACAAATTCAACACAATTACCACTGAGTACTAACTTACAAGAATAACAGCCGCGAACTTTCCAAAAATAAATGGTTTTACCTACCCTGCTGTCTGGCGCAGACAAAAACACAGCACAGCCGTGTGCCTCAGTTAGGACTTAAAAGTATCTACTAGGCAGCTGTACCCGGAGTGAACATTCAACTATCCCTGACAAAGCTGTGGATCAGAGACGCCGGGTTTCGTTGCCTTTTGTTTGGAGCGTCTCCCAGAGCCCGAGGGAGGCGTGGTGGCATGTCTACTGCTGCATTCAAATACGCCTCGGACAGGCTATCTCCACAGCTATATGAGCGAAAATGCGAATTTGGTGCCTCTGACGGGCAATATAACAACAGCATGGATTGGTATCGTCATGTTGTAATATAAACGTGTCGAACCACCAAAAATGCACTGTTACATACTACACAGCACAAAGGAAAAGCATCAAAAATAGTTCAGAGAAATAAAATAGGTTGAATTTAAATAAGAGTAAAAGCTAGAGGCTTATTCCTCCCATCAGCTTTCTGTGCAAATAACCTGCCTTAACGTTACCAGCCTTTGGAACAGATGGATACAAAAATTCAGACTATCCTCGAGGTTTTCTGCAGCACCAGACAACAATTGAAAAATTCTCCTTGCTTGAAGGCAACATAAGGCTCTACGGTGATTTTGAGGACTGTGGTAAAGAGCGCCACAAGGTGGATGTTCAGTAATAATGACCCAAGCAGATGCACAAACTGTAAATCCACGCTCTATTTCAAAACTCGTGGGGGCAGTGCAAAGCTTCTTTGCCTAATGTCTGTCATCACACACATTCATTTCTGCTGTTGCAAATTCAACTTCGAGGTGACACGCAAATTGCCCAGTGCACGCTTGTGCTCCTATAGTCATGTTCTGTAATAATGATAACCGTAGGTCCACAGTGATGCTTCATCTGGAGCAGCAGCGTGATCTAATGTTTGTCAAGAATGTTTGTCTAATAGCCCAAGAAGTGGTAAACTGATTAACATGTTTTTTTTTTTTAAAGGGGAGAGGAGCTGGCTTTTAAATTGTTACCTGTGTGTGAGGGTAGGATGCGTTGTCTGTCTGTCCCCAAACGCTGCAGAAAAATTGCAAGTTGTTTCTCCTTTGGGGCTTTGTCCAAGCCTGTTGCTATCAGGTATGAGCCAAACTGTTCTTTCCATGTCTTCCATTGGGTAGAAAGGTCGTCTAGTATGGGCAAAAGAGGCTGCATTTGAGCTAAAATGCTAGTGTGTGCATGATAGAGGGCTGGTCTCCTACCCAGGACCAAGACCATGAAGAGCATTCAAAGAAATGTTATGGGAAATACAAATGAAAGCAAAAATTTGGCCCATGTGTCTGAATCATTCTGGAAAAGGGGTCACAACCTCGTAAAAATGATCATGGTTTAATAGCCAAAAAAAAAAAAAAAAAAAAGTTACAGGATAAATTGTGTATAATATAAGAAAGCATTCAGATGATCTCAGTTTGGGTTTGGTAACACAAAACTATGCATCATGTTAGAGCTCTTCTATTTTTCCTCTTTATATGGTTTATGAGGTCAAATAAATTTATTTGCGGCAAATTTCTCATCTGTATCAGCCAGTGACTCACCAGTGCTGGTGCTGTAGGTGCGAACAGTGGTGTCAGTCGGGGGTGGAGAGCAGCCTGAGTCTATGGATGCTGTGTCGTCATCTTGGGAACAGCCGGCCTGGATGGCTCTCAGGTAGCTGTGGCTGCGGGATCGGAAGCATGTTGGCATGGGCAAGTCTGGAGGCTCTGGGTTGTCCTGAGAATGGGAACGGGAATCTCTGAATGTGGACTCAGAGCTGCGGTCCTCATAATGATGGCTCATTTCCAGGTCCCGTAACTGGATAAAGGAAAGGACAAGATTAGCAAAGACCCAGCGGTATGTGTAGCAGGGAGACCAGTACTGTACATATTATGACCACAGTAGCTGTTTGTAGCAATGGAGACAACCACCAGCTGCCCAGTTGAGTGTGTCTGTGAAGGACACTCTCCACCTGTGGGACAGATTTGATGCGGTACAATAAAAAGACCCTAAAAGTGTCAAGAGTTTAACTGTGTGAAAAACTACAGTTGGTGCTAAGTAGTGGAAAGCACAGAGCTGTGTGAAACCAGTGTTGCTCCTGTAATTCCCCTCAGGCTGGGTCTCTGGATGGGATGTCAGTACATCTGTAAAATGCATTTTCATTTTTTGAAGTTTCTTGCATGGCCTGCTCTATAAGACCTGTCAACTTACAGAAAGCGAAAGCAACGCCAAGGCAAGAGACATCACTTTGAAAAGTTTTTAGTACATTTTATAGAGGAACTGCAAGCTTATAAAAAGTGAGCCATTTCCGAGCCTCCTTTGAAGAGCATGAGACAGCCTTGTTGTAGATGATGGGCTGGTTGACAGAAACAGCCTGAGTAAAAGTCAAAAATGTGTTTGTAGCAAAGGTGTTTTGATGGTTCACTGACTGGTAACAGAGGGATATAAGGGGGTGAGTGCAAGAGAGGCAGCAAAAAGAAATTAAAGCAGAACATCCAGTGGTAACAGCTACAGTATACACATTATGCAGTCATGTTAAAGTTTTGGCTATGGTGACTTTCACTTTTCCCTCTTCAAATTAATTATTATTATATTTTTTTTTTAAATTACACAAGTTGACCTCAACAGGTTTAAGTTAAATGAGTGTTACATTTGTTTGGTATGCTGCTGTACATGCAAATTAAAGCAATACATTTCTATATTGGTCAAATGTGTTGTAAAGCAGTGACCTGTCAGAAACTGGGTGCAAATCCTGTACTAATAGCCTGCACTGCCTCATTTGACTAGTTCATTGAAAAAGAGCTGCTTCGCACAGCTGTTCATCATCTCAGTGACCTTGTCAGTGGAAGGCTAATAGCTCTTATGTAAGTAGATGAATTAGACTTAAAACTACCAATGCTATTCCTTTAGCTTTTAGGTTCATAACATTAATATGAGATACATTCAGAAAATAGGGATTCTTTGTTCAATGGAAGCTCATTTTACTACTGTCACTCAAGCTGTATCTGCGAAAGTGCAAATTATATGACGGAAATGAGTGTAGCTCAAGGCAGACAAAGGGGTCTTTGAAAATGACTGCTGATTTTAAAGAGGAAAGTTTGCAAGGAGCTAAGTGCTGTAAATTATGAGTAAGCACAAATGTACTTATAACTCATTAGGAAAATATCTGCTAAACTAATGATAGAAAAGAGTACAAATAGACGGAGAGAAACATGAATTCATTATTTGGCCTGTGACAGATCATAAACACAACATTTAATGCAATCTCTGTTTTTGCTTTCCGGATAAGCACTGACCTGTCCAATGCAGCTACGTCTGCCCAAGGTGCTGCAGGCCTGGCTGAAGTCATCATCATCCCAGTGTGGCAAAGATGAGCCTGTGCCCCCAATGCAGTCGAGGTTGTCTAGGCTGCGGTTATTGGAGAGCTCTCTGAGAGATGGAAGACAGCTGGAAAGGGGGGGGAGGGGGCAAAAGATTGGAGGAGAAACAAGATAAAGGAGATGTGTTAAGGATATGAAAAATGAGGAAAATTGAAAGCAGTGTCAGGAGTACACAAGGAAACAGTTGATGTTTATATATGATGACAGGGAGGCAGAAGGGAAACATGGACTGGGGGAGAGAAATGAACAATCAGCAAAACCAGGAATTGAAAGAGAGATAAAAGGAGGATAATGTTGTAATTCAAGTCATCCCTTTCATTTCCACTTTCATTTATGAGTTATAATGAATCCAAATCTAGTCTGCATTACAGTGTCATCTAATCTTAGCATCTATCATTGTAGCATCTGAGCATGCAAAGCCAGTGATGTCAGGCAACGCATGTAAATAGCTCTCTGTGCTATCATGGTGCCAAAGCCAAAGAACAGGTTTCATTGAACAGTAGCTCTAAAGTCATGTTTTTACATATTCTTTGTTGGCACACAGTGATTGTAACATGACAGTAAACTGCCATGCCATGGTCTATGCGCAAAGATGTTCCCTCCTTCCCCCCATTTGAACAGTGAGAAACTCAGCTACTTTCCACCTAAAAGCACTAGGCAGATGGTATTTACAAGCTTAAGGGAGGTTGGCAGTTGTTGGCAGCAGGGCATGAATCTGGCATTTGGAGTTGCCATTGACTTTACATACACCTGAGGGGGGCAGCGCAAAGCCAATGATGATATATCATCCAATCAGACATAAGCGTTTTGCACCACACCCCTGAGACGTGGCTTACAGACCTATCACTGACCTGCTCATTGACCTGCCCAGCTGGTGCAGAGAGGACACACTGTGGAGTGGAGACCACAGGGCATCCCAGCTCCCCCTGCAACAAGGTGTACTCCAGGGTTCTGCTGCTCACGCCAATCAGGGTGGAGCAGATTGGAAGAGAGTGGGGTTGGTTGGTTAGGGATTGGCAGGGGGAGTAGGGTTAGTGATTCAAGCACGCTTTAAGGGAAGAATAAATCCTCGCATTTCTAAACACAGACAAAAGGGATTTGAAACATTTTATGTATGTAGAGGTGTGTATTGCAGGTAGGCCTATGGCTGTGTTTCTCAGGATGATGCCCTCTTGTTTTGGTTGAATGGAGTTACAAAGTCTTCATTTAGTGGCATTCTGACATTTTGACACTGCAACTTTTAAAGGAGGTTTTCAATCCCTGGAACTACCTTAGATAATATCACAAATTTATATTAACACATGTGTGCTGATGACAATTTAGAGCATAGTTGAATTCACTTAAGATGGCTGTACTGTATCTATTATATCAAAGCATGAAAAGCTACGGTAAAAGACAAAAATACTGTGAATGCAGATAGAAACATAGAAACTATTTTATCTCTGACAGCAGATGTAACTACTGCCAAAACTCATTCTCATTTCAGAGCATTGTGAACATTCCTCTGCAAATGTACAATATACTGTGAGTTATGTAGACATTACAAAACATGACAGATCTGTCTTTCTTAAATTTGCTTAACATTGCCTACAAATGAAAGAATGTGAATGCATTTTGTGTCATTTTATGAAAAGACACGGTCAACTCAGCTGCGGTATGTCCCACTGCGCCTGCATCACATATTGTGCAATGTGTCTGCTTCAGAAAGCGTGTAATTTAAAGACAAGTGAGGCACGATGCCAGCCAGTTGCAGAGATTAAGCTGATTTGTGGTGATTTACTGGCTGAGTGCAAACAAAACTTCAGTGTCATATTGCGTAAACTTCACTAATGATGTCTATAACCTTTCAGCTAGACTGACACTTTGTGGGACCAACAATAAGAAGGTAAATCAAAGCTGAGGTATGTGGCATGTGGAGGACAACAGAGGGAGTCTGACACCGCGTACTTCTATGCTTGAGTACACGCAGCTTAGAGTGTGTGTGAATGTGAATGTATGCATTTGTATTTTCCTGCACACTGGAACGGTGAGGCTGGGAGTGAAAAGGGTGGTTTATTTATTTTCTTTTGATTGTTGAGAGGTTGCACCAATCAGTATTTATAACTGTGTCTGTTCTTATGAAGTGTTCACTGAAAATCAACCCTTTTTTAGCCACAAATTTTAAAGGCCCAGTCAGTAACTTTTCATCCAAGTGTATTTGCATTCAAAATATAACTGAGGCCTTTAAGTTATACATTAAAAAAAAAAAACAAGTGTATTTCTCTGATCATTACTGTTTTATAGTTGTTTTAACAATTATTAATGTAAACAAACGCCTAACAACATCAAGAAACCTTAATTACTCAGATTCATATGTCTAATGCTAGTCTTTTTATTCAAAGAACTATCCATCAGTTTGCACCTGATAGCAGGTCACAAACCTGTGTTTCAAATTTTAATCACTGGGTTTCTTTGGTTTACATTTGGATCACAGATTGTACCTTTAACATGAGGTTGTCTCCCTTGATGTTGAGTGCTAATATGTGCTGCATAAAAAAGCTCTGCGTCTCATTTTATTCTCTTACTTGCGTGGGGGTAGCTGGTCGCTCAGAGACTGCTGCGTAGCCCTGAGGTAGCTCTGGCGGCGAGCAGCAGTTTTTGGAGAGGGTTTGGGGCTTCCCTCCGAGTCGTCGCTGTCTTCCATGTCTCCCATGGCCTTCACATAGCTACCACTGCGCATCCGCCGACATGGGATTTCATTGGCACCTCCGCTGCGGCCTAATGTGCTACTCCAATCACCCTGGAGGCAACATTAAGTAGCTTAGATTAGTTTTTGGTTTTTAACAATCTATGTCAACCCTGTATCACCACATTAGTGTTCTTGATACTGAGGATGCTTTGAAATTTGTACAACCTACACATAGGAATAGATGTTTATGAGTCTGTATAATGTAAATACTCTGTAAATGTAATGTTTATAAAGCACTAAATTCACTTCAAGCCTACTCACCCTTCGTCCAACCTGCAGGTAGTTGCAGGTTAGTTCCTGTTGGCAGGATTTAGACTTGAGCATGGACCTGTCCAGAGTAGCTGAGCCCTTGTGGATCACCTGTCTTGGCTGGCCCATAGTCAATGTGGACCAGGACCCTCCTTTCATATAGTCATTATCATTCATTACCATACCTCCTGTTCCACCTAGTCCACCCCCTCCTCCACTCCCAGGCCCAGGAAGTGCCTGATACTTCATGTCATTGCTGCTTTTGGAGGAGCTGATAGTGTTGTAGCCACTGTGGATGTATCTGCTCTGGCCCCCTTGGCTCTCGTGGCCAGTTGGACGCCCTAGAGTCATCATGGCCATGGTGTTATGGTAGCTGCTCAGATCGCTGCTGTCCAAATCGTCTGAGCTCCAGTAACCTGACATGTTGGAGCGTGGCCGTCTCTTGGCAGTTGCCTCTGATTTTGTACCTCGATCTTTACTTTTGGATCTGCGATTCTGCTTCCCTCCATCCTCTGTGCCAGACGAGCCTCCACCACTGCCAGTCGAGCGTCCATTCACATTTCCTTTCATGTTGTGGCTTTCCAGTGACTGGGACTTTGCAAAGAGCTTCTGCACTGAGTGCAGCATATAACGGATGCGACCAGGACTGTCTGTGCGCTGCTTGGCAGCAGCAACAGCAGACGTTCGATGGAACTGCAATGTGCTGAATCCGTCACGGCCTCCAGGTAGCTGCTTTTCAAACTCCAGCAGACTGGGTGGTGCCTGGTTCTTGGTCATATGATGTGAAATAGTTGCCGAGCCACTCGTAATCATAGGTGTTCGTCCACTCAACCCTGCCATGCCCATGCCCGTTCCCATGCCCATGGACATGGATGTCCCCATGGTCCCTGTACTTATGCCCCCAATACTGTCCCCAGGTGGGGAGAAATCAGACTGGTCATAGGAGTTGTAGTGAATCCTGGGGAAGGTGCTGCTGTTGGACAGCTGGTTGTTGAGGGGCAGCATGCAGTCTGGTGGAAAGGAGCCTGGGTTGGCTGAAGGATAGAGCTGGGGGTCCATGGTGCCATAGTGGTCCATTGTGGGGCTCAGCAGGTAAGGGCTGCGTGGCAGGGTGCTGGTCTTCTGAGGGTAGAGGGCCTCTGGATGGCCTGAGGAAGGATCACAGGAGTCAGACAGGTGTCTGTTACGGTTGGTCCCCAACCCTTTCATGATGGCGAGGAGGCCCAACCCTCTAGAAGACCTCCAGGCCAAGAAGAGTTGACTGATTACCTCGACGGTGACTCCTAGAGACAAAGAGGACAGAGAGACACAACACAAAAAAGATTGGGGGAAGAGATTTAGAATTGGTCACTCTAGTACTGTACAAAACACACAGGCACAAACATTCAAACTCAACAGCCCCTATCAGCTTAGCCACACAAACATGCCCACTTATGTGCCAAACCAGACAACAAACACGCTAGCTGTAGGGCTGTGAACGAAATGCTGTGTGGTGAATGAGCCAACTTTCCACTGCCTCCCACAGCGAACATCTGTGTTACAATGCTGGAAATGGATAGAAAAACAACGTGTGGAATAAAGACAAGCTGTAGCTAGTGGGTCAGGGCATAAATTATGGGTAAGAGAACAATTGCTGGCAGTCAGCTGTAACTCCAGACACCTCCACAGCTATGTGGGGCTTTACAGCAGCCAGTGAATAAGTATCTCCTCTTTTGTTGACTAATCACATTCAGAGAGAGGAGATTAGGTGTAGAAGAAGAATTAATCATTGCAAAAACATTTGTGCTAACAAATAAACTTTGTGTTGATGTAGCATTATATATTGAATTATGTGCCCTTTCATAAGAAAACAAGCCAACAAATCTTAATAATATACCTGCTGCCTCTGCCTGCCTTTCTGAATATCCTACAGGTTAGTTGTGATACAAAACAGCCAAATTTCTGGGAGAGCCCTTTCTTTGAGCCTGTAGCACCATGTCTCTGCCCATTATTCCATCTGTTTCTCTTTCTCCCTCTTCCTCAACCGTTCCTTCTCTCTCCTCTTCCCACCTCCAGTGGGTATCCCTGGCACTGGTCACTGAGCTCCTGTCCTATCTTTGCATGGCGAGCCAAGGATGGTGGGCAGACTGTCATGATGAAACCAGCAAAGAGGATTTGACCAGCGGGTGGTGGGCGGCAGGAGTTGGCAGTTACACCTCCTTGTCGTCCTAGTCAAGCTGTGCCAATGCCCTGGTTGGCTAGGCTGCAAGGATGGTACTTCTTTTTATGGGAAATGATAGATGACAATGGATGAGGAATGTTATGTAAAGGTAAAGCAAAGATTATATAGACTCTTATGGTATGTGTACATTGACAGGTATATTCATGTGTGCCTTCTTATCCAGTGTAGCTCTGTAATAATTACCAGCAGAAAAATGCATTTGTATGTAGAAGAAAACCAGGGAGATGGTATTCAAACAGATCGAAACCTGAAAATCTGATTTCAGCTTCCTATTTGCCTGGTCTACTCTCTTCCTCAGAAAAAGACACTTCATTTGAAGCAAAAAGAATGCTTTTCATTTTTCTATGTTCTGGTTTGAGAGGCATACAAAAATAAATAAAGTGTGGTCAGTATCTATAAAATTTGTGATTACTTTTTCCTCCCCTCTAAGGCAGATACCATTATTGAAAGTCATATTCAAAACACTCTGCGTGCTGCTTCCTTATCTTTGTTGGTGTAGTTAAGTGACTGCAGTTTAACAGATTACTCTTCTGCTTTGGGACCACAGGTTATCTGGAAGCCAAGAAATGAATGTTTCTTTTACTGCAGCCTGTGAACCAAACCAGGAAGAATTTTGAGCTTTATTTTATATGTGTTGTAGCTATTGCAAATGTTTCCTGAACCCATCTGTCATTTAGTATTAGTTTTGGCAGCTACTGAAGACAAGCAGAGCCCTGGCAGCACTAGAATGACACTTTAAATCTGTTTCGATAACTCAAATGCCTAATATTCACATAATTCCTTCCATTTTTTGGTTTGTATTTAATATAGTTATACCACACTTTTCTATCAAACTCCTCTCCAAGGTTGATATATAATAGTTACAATGTATGAGAGCATGCAGTAAATTAGATTTTGATTGGAATGAAAAAAGATGAATGATATCTTCTTATTAGAGTCCCTGCAGATGTGGAGAAAACTAATAAAGTGGTTAATAACTCAATCTCATCTTCAGCATGGAACATTTAACCTTAATTTATCCGGGGGAAGTCAGCTGGGCAAGCCAACAACACCTAACTGAAAATTCACACATTTGCAGCTGCTTTACACAGCCACAGACTTCTACTGTTTGCTATGGGGTGTCCTGTGGGCCATAACTTCCCCACTTTGATTCTGGCCTTTTACTCTGATTGCAAAAACTCTTGTTGCAAAAATGCCAGAAAAATAAAGTACAAAAACAACAGAAGCCGCTACTAAGGAGAGGGGACAGTTTTGCTGGCTGTTTTAGACCACTATCCCATTCTTAGAAGTTGAAAATCAAATTACAAACCAGTCAGCAGTCTAAAGATCTACCATATCTCAGCCTCATCCTGTCTCAAGGAGACAAATGTACATCTGCTTTGTAGTTCCAGTAAGAGGGCCATTTGAATCTCTAACAGATTTTTTTGTTGAAACTCAGAAGGGAAGGAAAATTTCTGTGCTCACTATCATAGAGCTTTTTAGCTGGAGAAAAGGAGACAATGAGATAATTACAGTGCACTGCTAAACAGGTAATAAGTGATGGGATGTGGGAAAAGCAGCTCACTTACAAGATTACCCTTCATTTGCAGGACAGTATGAATTGATTGTGATTCACTGTTTCAGGGAGTGAAACGTGTTGTGTTTTACCTTGCCTTTACATAATGAGTTCACACTCACACATTACTTTTACACACTTCTAGCAATTAGCTATTTGCAAAAAAATAAAATCTCCATATAAATTATAAGCCCAGCTTTCATGCCACCATTATTAGCATGCTGCAGGCACAGACTCATTTAGTGTCATTAACAGAGCCTCTCTGAGTGCCATCTCTGCTGATAGGGTCAAATCCTCTAAATCCTTTTACACCACATTAGCTAACTGCCTCATATCCCGTCGTGACACGCCACTCAGCTAAGCTTAGCATACCCTCCACAATGTGTCAACCAGTACGGCTCGAAATGACAGTGATAGTGGCATTATTAATGAAGACAGGATTGTAAACTGTACACTGTCAGTCAAAAGTTTTTGAGGATATTTAGAACATTTTAACACTTTATGTTAATGCTCTGTAAGTGTAGATAATTAGACTCTAAATTGAGAAAACACAAGTAAGGTACAGGTATAGGAAAATTTGTTTATTTTATAGATATGACTAGATATGGCCTTGATTGAAATCACTCTAATAAAGGATTGGTAGGAAAAAAAAAACATCAAATTTTCATCTTTTTAATAATTTTATCTACAATGAAATTTTAGGACTTTGTATAACATTTAACCAAAAACAGACATGTGATAAAAGCAAGCTCATGCTGTTCGATTATATTATTATTATTATTATTATTATTATTGCACCTAAAAAGCTATTGGTCTCTCTGTCAAATAATGGAAACGCTCAGTATGTCCGCTTGACACACAGAGAGAAGCTCTTGGAACAATTAAAGATTAAATCTTTGTCCTTTGAATGAAAATGTTAAGTAAAATGGTGGCCTGAGCACACCAGTATGACTCCAAATGCCTGGACACCGTTGCAGGTTAATATGGTTTATATTAGTCAGGACAAAAAGAGCTCTGTGAAAATCAAGCCTAGCAGCTAATGTCTATGCATTAAATATAACTACTGATGTTAGTAGTTATCATAGAAAGCCGCTACAGTATCACTGTAATGTAATGGTAATAGAGGTCAAGAGGCATTTTGACCCTCAGAGAAGAGGAAGAAAGGCCATGCCTCTGCATTCATTTGCTAGGTTCTCTGTCTGTGTGCACAGCACTCAGACAGAGAATAGTGTGTGCAAAAATACATGTACACAAGAAAGTTAATGTGTCTGTGTGTGTTTTTACTCCCTGCTTGGAGCGTCTGGTGGCAGCATCTCCCTACCTTGTGCACCGGGGAGCTGCCATCTGCTCCTCCAGTGGGGAAAGGGGCGTTTGGCTTCGAGTCCAATTCATGACCTTACTCATTCCCCCAGCTACCACAACCTGAGAGCCACAAGCAGTTCATGCTCCTAACCAGAAGAGGGCGATCAATAGTCAGTCAATACAAGCGGGACTGTGTTTCTGTCAAGTTCCATCATTTTCTAATGTTTTCATAAAGCAACTCGGGAGATTGTGAGAATATTTTTTTGAGTTACAATTAACAGACTCATTTCTCAGGCACAGGACCTGACAGAACACTGGAGATGTGATGAAAAGGCCTGTGTGCATGTCAATGTTTGAATAATGACTAAAAGCAAAAATTCATACCTGAAATTTTTAGTCTCTAAAGTGCTCAGTATCTTTTCTGAGGATGTTCATAAATCAGGGAGTGACAGTATATTTCAACCTGGATGTTTACTTATTTGCAGTGGTGCAAAAATAATTCAGATCGTTTACTTATGTAAGCAAAAGTACCAGTACATTAATGTAAAAATACGCCACTATAAATACAATTCCGTACCTTTAAAAGCTTTATCAGCAAAATCATTTGAAATAGATCTAAAGTAAAAGGACTTGTTTTGCAGAAGAATGGCCCCTCTAACTGATTTATCATTATCTATGACATTATTAAATTATAAATACTGACGCATCAATGTATAAGCAGCATTTTATAGTTGTAACAGGTTGAGGTGGAGCTAGTTTAACTACTTTATATATAGTTATGTATCCTAGTCCAGTGGTTGGGCTCCTCTAAAGAGAAGTGTAAGGGGTCATGAGATGATTCATGGGGTTCTGCTACACAGATTCACTATTTAATGATCTAATCTTTGCTTTTTTGTGAAATATGAAACCATCTGAGAGGTTTAGAGGATACATTTTTCTTTCTCTCTTTGTTTATATGAAAATTCATTAGTTCTTACAGCTGTCAGATAAATGTAGTGATGTAAAAAGTGTAATTTTAGCCCCTCAGATGTACTGGAATAGAAGTATATCAGGGGCATAAAATAGAAATACACAAATTCTGCTTAAGTACAGCATATGAGTAAATGCACTTAGCTATTTTCCACCTCTGCTAAATTGTCAAAAGTGTTACAGCACAAAATAAAAAAAATACAAATTACTGGGATCAGTTTTGATCAAGAACCCAAACTGGTTGAATCTTAATGGGGACCTTCATGTCTGATATAATACATCATAATAGAGTATTCATGTCAGTCCTTACCCAGTCAGCCTTCCCTCTATTTACGTTTAGTAAAATGCCCACGTGTCAATATTTGACTATAAAAAAGCAGTAAATGAAGGTTTCATCCATCCTAATTCCAACAATATTTACAAGATTCACACATTTCCTGGCATGAACTAGGTTGAACTCCAGTTTTAAAATTAAAATTATTCCCAGTATTTTCATTGACAGACCTAAGTGTAAACTACTTGATAGATTCTGTATCAAAATGTCTCTGGCCTGTCTATGTTGTAATCTGTGAGTAGCCAGATTTTCCAACCAGTGGCTAGTTTCTAGATTGGCAAGTCTGTGGGCGGCCAGATTTAGATGAGAGACTGTGCAAAGGACATCATCCCCTCATCTGAGCAACACAGGCAGTTTGTCAGAACACAGCTCAGTCAGTCAGCCCTGAGCCTATCTGCTCCATAGGCTTACAGCGATGCCCTGGAAGATGGGCAGGGGCGGTGGGCGGCAGTTCTATGTGTGTGTGTTTGTGCGCTGTGTCTAAAGGCGCCGTGTGTTACATGTAACGAGACAGACGAACGCTCGCAGACTGCTGGTGAGGAGGAAGGGACAGAAGGAAGTGAGGGAAAAGCTGTGGGGAGAAAGTTGTGGTTTTGTGGTGATAAATATCGAAAGGGAACGAGAAGGTGTGAAAATGAGTAAATGTGTTGTAAACGGTGCACTGGGGAGACGGGAAGGAGATCCACAGAAGCAGGGAAGATGAGCAGGTAACAACTGGGGAGAAAGGAGCTGCATGGAGGGAAGCAGAGAGGATTTACTCTTGCATATTGAGAGGAAGCAAGCCTGGGTTTTTGTTGAGGAGAGGTAATCAGACAATAATGGAGGAGGGGATGTGTGTCAGTTAGCAGTGTTCCATGCATGTGTTTATCCCACATAAAGGTGTGAGGGTGTAAATGAGTATGAATATGTGAGGCATATGCGTGCGCAAGATAATAATTGCCTATGACTGCTTGAGAGAATTAGAATATTCTTAGCTTTGTTTAAAGTTATGAGGCTTTGCTCCTTCAAGTGAGAGGTAATTGAATAATTTGTCAGTCAATGAATGCCTCTGAGTGCTTTTGCAAGCGATCACAAACACACACATACACAAACACTCACTTATATGCGTGTGTGTCACGTAATTAATAATAAATAAGTGTATATGTGAGTGCATACATGAGTGTGTGTGTGTGTGTGTGTGTGTGAAGCAGGCTAACCTTGTCCTAATTACACTCTATCTATTCCATCAGTGCTGTGCTCTGGCCTATTTTCACAGCTATAAATTTACCGCTCTCCCTTCTGTTGTGATAGATGACCCACTCATTTTAGTCCATCTCTGAAGACTGTGAGCCAGAAAGGAAGTCAGTGAAAGACAGTGGCACCACTTCACTGCTTATTATGGCAATGGAACTTTCTATGTCCTCAAAACTATTTCTGTTTATGAAGTTGGTACATTAAAGGAATATGGTGTGTTGTTGCTGTTGTTGTTGCCATTTGGCATTTTTTTTTAGGATGAGGAAAGCCTAGTATCCAAAAAAAAAAAAAAAAAAAATCCCCCAAAACTGTGAATACATTTACAGCTGAGACTAAATGTGCCACCCTGAGATCTCGAGAGTGTGGCGAGTGTTTTACATTTAAGAAAACAGCTCTTTCTTTTTGCTACAGTGTACAGATTATGTCTGATATAATATGTATGAATTTGTAGTTGTGATTATCAAAAAATGTGAGCAGTGGTTAGAGACTTGCAGCATCTTTCCTCTCTGAACAACAAGTACCAGGTTTATAGTTGTTATTCTGTCACTGTTCCTGACCTCTAATATGCCTGGAGGAGGCAAGTGAAAAGACAAGAGGTCAATAAAATGTCACATTCTTCAATGGCCCAGGTCTGTAAATACACTGTTGCTGTCAAATAGAAACTTTGTATGTCAAAAGACTGCATTTTGCAGCTGAACTTGACAATATTAAAACACAAATAACATGTCTTGTCATATTCTAATATCTGGTATTTCTGAATCAATTTAATAGTTTAAATTAATAGTGAAGTGTAAAAATACATTTTAAAAAAAAATACTGAAGTCCCACTTGTAGGTCCTTGGTAAGACAGTAGTGATGACCAATCACCAATGTGAGGTGCTGATTTTAGATCAAGTTATTTCTCAATTTATTTTATAATCGGCAACAAACACAGAGGTGCTTTGTAAATGTTTGCAGGTCCAAAGCCAAACCTGACAACAAATCAGCCAAAAAGAATAGATTTGTATAAACCAGGGCTACTGTGGATTGACCATAATAACATAAGAAAGGGAAAACGTTTACCATAAAGCTTTGTGATAATATACAGGATGTAGTTCATTCTTTTGACCTTTACTTCTAATCTGCCATGTTCTGCCATGCTAATCGGCCATGTTCCAACATAAACCATCCACTCCCACCCCTCTGACCCTGTCAATGTCCCTTTGTGATTCTCCTGGGACAACCCAACCTGTAAGTGTCAAGACAAACTCCACTAAGCAAAGGCAGACTTACAATACAATTACTTCAGATGAACTAGTGACAAGTAGTGCAAAGGGACAACTATTACAAAGGAGCTTGTGATAGAGAGAGAATCAAAGGATAAGTTCAGATTTTGTCAAGTCTGTTTTCATACAATACTCACATGCCCATATTGACATTGAAATATTTTTTTTCCCCGCGTTATCATCATCTCTCACCTTGATCCTGGCTGTTAAATGATTACAGTGTAATCTCAGAGCTCAGGGACACAATCCAGTCTTTGTTCTCTGCTCAAACGCATTTTAAAGTTCAGTTTTAAAGTTCAGTAGAAGCTAATAAATTACTTCAGCAGTCTGAGATGGTAAAATCAAGTGGGTATCGTCCAAAGTTGCTTTTTGAGCACGAAATCCCTCTTTGTGTTTCCACAGTGTTTCGTACTAAAAGGAGTTTAACTTTGGAAGATACCCACTTGATTTGCCTAATTCAGACTGTCAAAACCCCACATTAGTTTTAGCGACCTTTGGAATGCATTTTTGAATAAATTTGTATTAGGACTGACTTGAACTGACCTGAAAAATTGTCAACTTTCCTTTTAAATATTAAATCTGCAAGAATTAGAACCACGCTGGAAAGGATCAAATGCTAAACTATATTACTAACTATAATATAACCAATCTGAACCTAATTTTAAGCCGAACACATGGTGGACGGACATGGCCTAGTGCTACTTCGTTTCAGAGTGTTTTTTTTATAGCTGGGAATGACACAGGGATGGGTGTCTCTCACTGGGTGCTGCACACGGTGAAGCGCAGAGGGAGGAGAGGGTTGTGGACTACAGCTGTGGCCCCTATCTCTAGATTCAGGGCAAATCAAAAGGACTAATGCAAACAGACATAGAGATGTGCACATATGCACACACAGACACTGACATATTTTTATGAATGCACATATATTAAGCTTAAATGCACAGACACCATTCAAACGCATGCTCTCGCAGCAACGATCCACTTCAAAGGCATTATATACAAGTTCAGGCCAGTCTCTCATGTTTTCGATTACAACTAAAACTGGAGATTGACGTCCAAAGGGCAAGAAATAGTTAAATGAAGTGGTAAGAAGAGGTTTGGTGTTTTTATCATGAGTAAACTTGGTAAAGTCTTATTCCTAAGCTTCAGCTCAGTGGCGTCCTGTGCTGTTTGTGAGTTGATTCATTACATGTGTATGAGCTATGAACGGTCACCCACAGCCTGTTACAAACAACCGCAGCACAGCTATAAATCCCACCAGGATAAGGCTTAAACCTCACCCACTCCAAAATGCCCTTGGCCTGACACACAAGAGCCATAGTTCAATCTAATGCATCTGCAAAGCCTTGAACCCCTGCAGAGGAAGCAGCAGGGCAATGAGTCTTTCTGCTGCAAAAAGAAAAGGGTGAAAAGTCACTTCCTGTCGAGATGTGAGGGGTGGCCATGTGACAGGGAGCGGGAAGACAGGGGGCCCTTCTGGACGCCAAGTGGGTCAACCCTGCATTCATGCCTAACAATCCCCATATGACGTCACAATAATACCCTAATGGCCGTCTGTCAACCTATCAACCCGTCAACTGCCCAGGGATGAGCCGTTGTCTTGACAACAGTCATAAAGCCAGCAGGACAGGCAGAGATGGTACATATATATACGGTTTTATATCACACAGAGCTCTGACGTTTAGAAGACATGAGCTATAGGCCACAGACTACATAGCTGTTGCCCAAAGTCACATGGATGTATAATACAACATGTGACTTCTGTGAGCAACACACTTTAAAAAAAGTCTCTGTAGACAGAGTATATTCCTGATCATAGGGAATCATAGTTCATTAAAGGCCCTCTTTCAGTAGTTTTTGATAGCAACACAATTTTCTGGCCACACACAGACTATAGCTGAGTCTTGGCTTGCACCAAAGCTGTATTTCCAGAGAACAAGCTCAGACAAGTGTCCAGCTGAGAGTCAAAGTAAACTAGTGGCTGAAGAACAAAGCTGAGTATCTATCAAGCCAAGGACAAATACTTCTTTCAAGAATCGTTGGACAGAACCTCGACTTCAGTGGGATGATAACATTGTTCTGTGTCTGCTGGACGTAAGTAGGCAGCTGTTTGCCAACAGGTTTGACAAAACAACCACACAAGCACATGATATATCAGGCTTCATTTCTGTGAGTTTGTGTTAGGCAGTATGTTTACTCTCTGGAGGTAAACAAGACGAGTCTAACTAAGCTAAATGCTAACATGTTCAGAATGTTAACATGCTTAGCAGGTAAGCTATGTTTAGCAGGTGTAATGTTTGCCATGTTCAATCAAAAGTGATAAAAATCAACACCTCAGTCTACATTTTGACCTCACAATTGGTGATAACCAACTTTGTGGCGTTCCGAAGGCATTGCGAACTTTAGGATTACTTGTAATTCAGTCCCTGGGAACCCCTTCTCAAATCTTCATGTTTCATTCAGATAAAGAATTTCACTTTTGAATGTTAGCTGTTGAACTCAAACTTGAAGAACCAGGGGTTGCAGAGCTTCCTGCCTCAAACAGTCTTGATCATCCTCACTAGTTCATCTACTCTGTAACAGAGAAATTCTGTCTCTCTCGATTCACTTTCACAACACATGAAAGAGCTGGAACAAAGTACATTCTGCTATTACACACAAGTCCTGTTACTACTTTTTGGGAAGGTGAAATGGCTCTATTCATGTTTCAGTACCCGTGGAATTGTAAATTTGACATGTTCCCTGAGGGCTGAGACGTTACCGACTCAATACACAGAGGAAAAGATGGGAAAAGGGGAAAACTAAATTTGGCATGAGACAGTTGAAACAGGTGTGTACCATGCAATGAAAATGAGAGAACAGAGAAAAAAAAAATGCTTTTAAATATTTTTCAACCTCACAGAAGCAAAGGTGCATGAAGATGCTCAATAATATTTATCTATAACCCAACACCGTGTTAATGGATCTAAAAGTTGTAAAAGATGAAATAAAAGTCTGTTGTTCTGTTGTGTTGTTTCAGGGTATGATTTGTAAATTAGAGGCATTTTTACTACTTTATCAGTTTACTTAATCAACAGTCTCCCATAAGGCTTCATTCCCACTGTGGTTTGAATATTACCACTGAGACTTATTATCTTGTTAAACTGCACTGAAGCAGGTAATGTGGATCTTTACTGATAGGATTTCTGAGTCAGAGAGGATGTTGACCTTGACATAGTAACATAGAGTGACATTAATTAATTTTTTACATGTTCTATTCACAGTGTGAGTGGGCTGTGTGTTTGCGAGCGAGCTTGGCCTCGTATAATAGAACACACCATTTAACAAATGTTTTCCCTGGCGTGACTCATCTAAAAATACACGGATTTCAGTGGGAGCAGCACATCTCATCTCTGGGGGAAACCAGCGATTTATCTATGCTTTTTAGGCATCATAAATCAGTTCACGCCTCATTTTAAATATGTTTGTGCACAGCAAATTAAAGGCAGCAGTAAATAGGATGAAATAATTCTGTATTCTTCAGAAGTGATTCCCAGTGCGTACTCAATGTGAAGGACAGTAAGAGCACTTTTTCGCTGTCCTAGTCAGACTAAAATGGGTTTCCACGCCTGCTTCTTACTGTCTGCACACATAAGAGGCTTTTTAATAGCACAGGATGAGCACTGTATAATGCAAGTGTGTTGAGAGACGAGAGAGAAGGGAAGGAGTGAAGAGACAAAAGAAGTTCTACACTGTGATTCGGGGGAAATTGCCACAGTCTCCTTCTCTTTGTGTGCAGACAGCTAGGAGAGAGTAATGCATCAATCACAGCTGTCCTTTGCAGCCCTGCTCTCCTCCCTACATTCTCATTCACAGAGTGAGCTCAGCTTTGATCACAGTGTTTCAATATTGTAGTCGTATCCTTTCTGCCTTTCCTCTCCGAAGCTATCATTGATCTGATTATCCCCTGGCAAATGCTGCGCGTCTCACTTTGACCTAAAAAGGAGAGCATGAATTAATCTGCAGCAAAGTTGTATGATTAATTTGTTATCAAGCGACGGTGCACCTTTTGTGCGTGGTTACTGTACAAAAGCCAGTGTCAAACGCAACCTCCACATCAATTTCTAACATCTCTAGTGTGGCCTATTGTGAGTGTGATGTCAGTTGCCCTCTCATCCTCCACAGATTGAGACCCCATCTGAGTCCTTATGGGAAGGATTGAGAGGAGACCTATAGTTGGAGCTTCTGTCTCTAACCACAGCAACACAGCTGGCAGGACCTATTTCTGAAAAGTATGGCAATGTGACCAATATGTGTGGGTCTGCTGGGGTGTCTGTGGCACATGTGTGTGAATGGCACCTATCTGTATGCAAATGCCTCTTGAGTACATGTGTATTTATATAATATAGGGCGATATGGAGTATTACTACAAAGGCAGAATCTTGTATGTGTGTGTGTGTGTGGGAATGAAGGACAGTGACTTGACACTGTATGTGAGAAGTGGTCATGTTTGTGGGTACAATCCTGTAACTGAATCTGGTGCGATACCAGAAGCCATATAAAAGTCTTCTCAAGCCAGTCTCAAGAGGCAGATCCACGTGTTTGTGATGATGATGATGCGATATGTACAACCTGTGCTCAATGATATTTGGCGAAGCTGTCAGTCTTTCACACTCAAACATAACATAATCCTGCAGACATAATGTGTGATTTTTTTGACATTATATTATTATGATGTACAATTACACTAGACCAGGAATAAAACATCTCAAGTCACTTCTCTCTATAATTTAGACCTATAATTATTAATTTCTTAAGAGAAAAAACCCAGCCAGTAGTGGAAAAATACTGCAACTACTTTGCTATAAGAATGCTTTTCAATTTTCAAAAAATTTCTAAAAATGAGTGTAAATGAGTGCAAATCTTCTGATTGCAAAATAATAAATAATACTTTAAAGCTGCATTAATCAATGATTTTATATTATTAATGAATAAAATTACAGTGTGTAATGAGAGAGGGGTCGCTCGTATTGACAAATCCGCAGAGAGTGATTGTCTGACTCTGCATTTCCTCTCAGCTCTATGGAGGATTCTTGCTTCTTTCAGTGCACTGTTTTGGTTTTACGGCCTGCAGCTTTTCTGTTGTTGTTTGGTCTCACCGCTCTCATTAACTCAGTTTCAGTGAAAAAGCTGCAATAAAACCTGTATGATACCTGCCCAGAACAGTAGACAGATGGATTTGGCCGAAGTAGAGTCTGATATTTCCTTCAAAGGTTAGGGGAGATAAAAATGGCAGGATTCTGAACATTGGACCTATATTTGCCAGGTAGCCAGAAACATGGCTCTTTAAGTGATAAAAAAGGATTCTTTGCAGTGGATTTGTTGTTCTGTTTGGCTGGAGTTTACTCTAAACATTAATCTACTTTAAAGTGAATGCACCATAAAACATTTTTCAGTTAACTTGTTCCCAGCATCTCACATTCTTATCTTCTTATTCTCTGAAACTGCAGCTTCTTATCTCTGCTGTAAGCAGCTCTGACCGACTACACTGCCTCGAGAACTGCTTGAAAGCTACAGCACCCATTTCCAGGTGTACAGAGAGCCAGTCCTGGCAGGTTTTAAATGCAAGCACTGAAGCTTCTGGAAAACTTGCTGGAAAGTCTCACATCCTCATCCATTATTGATAGCGCCTTAAGCCTTCCTTGTGCGCGGGATGACAAACTAAAAACTAGAAGTGGCAACTCAGTAGCATAACACTGAAGGAAGGGTTGTGTTTGAAATTTGAATTTCACTAGCTTGTCCTGCAGTGAGTCATCCTTTGATGTCCTCCCATCAGTGTGTTTGCTGGGAATAGCAATTAGCTACTAATAAAAGATGTCAGCGGCGAGCCCCGTCCCTAACGGTTGGTAAGGAGAAGGGAGTTAAAGGTTACGGGTTCAAGGCTTCAAGCTCTGTGCGTGCATGACTGTTTGTGTGCTTTTTTGTTAATTAATTTAAAAGCGACTGAGTGCTGAGGTCAGGAAAAAGACTTACATTGGCAGCTCATTTCTCAGAAGGCTCGATCTGAGCAGGAGGAGGTTTCCTGAAAGAGATAGGAGGGAAAACTGTGTCAGCGTTTATGTGTGTTATGAACCCATACAACCGTGTTATGCTTTACTTGTTAACCGACAAGAAAACCTGAGCAAGTTTTACTACAGAAACGCACACCCATACGAACAAACAGATACACACGCACACATGCACACATACACACACACAGATACAAACAGAGCTGGGGATAAGGCTTTGCCAAGCAGCATTGCGAATCGGGTTAAAATAATCTGATTGAGAACCAGCGCTTGAGGGCAACTTGTGTGCAGGCTCAGGCCAACAAAGTACCAGCAAGCAGCTCCACCTTGTTGTCTACTTTACTCCTCTCTGCCCTACTTTCTCTCTCTCTTCCTCCTCTCCCACACCTTGGAGCGTAGTACAAAGGCACCGACTCGCTTTAGCACATTTCAATCACAGCACTCTCCCACTCATCCATATTCCGGTCGCTTTTATAACACCTGCAGTGCTACAGAAGCTATGACAATGTTGGATCAGGGCTCTCTTCACCCCGGGCCTCTGTGTGTCTTGTCTGATAACACTACAGAGTCCACGCTGAAGTCTGATCAGTGCTAGGACACAAGATTGCGCGTGTGTACATTAGTGTGCCGACGTGTATGTGAGTGAATGCTTGAGTTATATTAGATTATTTCTTGCTGTCTGCGTTAAGTGAACATTACAACCCTGTCAGACATTCTCTCTAGTTTCTTTTAATCATTTCCATTGTCAGAGATTGTCAGCACCAACTACAAAAGGCCCATACTCTGACAAGTTCCATCTAAAATGACTCTATGAGGTCATACATCAAACTGCATCCCAGCATTATGGATTCCTCTTTTCCTCAAAAATTCAGTAAGAAGACGCCTTTGTACATCAAGCCCACAAGCACTCAAATGTACAGTGTGCAGAAAGGTATAACCTTGATGTTAATATTCAAATGCTGCTGTGTTCAGTGTTTTATGCCACTGTTTCATTCCCTTATACATATACAACTCACAGTGTGAAAACTGTTTGATATTCTCTTTGATATTTTGGGTATTCATCTGTTGTTCAACTGTGGAGTGTTTGATGGTAGTAAGCATACATAGAGAGCGGATGGCACATAAACAACACAAGTATTTATGTAAACACTACATGAATGTAAACACTACATGTTTGTGAATGTAGATGACACATATTTAAATTAATATCCATATATATATATATATATCCTCATAGGTGGTGTTTCCCTTTCTGTCTCAGATGAACACAGCCATCATCTCTCCACAGATCCATCAATAGGGATTTGGGAGATGAAGTTTTACTCTGAAACAGCCCATAATTTAAGGATCAAGTTAAGCTAGAACAGAACTACTTTGTGTGACATTTTGTCCAACCACATTGCAAATAAAAAGTGTTCATAGGTGTTCCAAATGACCACAGTGGAGTGGAGTGAAAACCTGATTTCTTTCTCCTTGAGGGCATTAATTGTGCTGCTGCGCTCAGTTGTTCACATGAAAAGCCCACTGCACCAAAACGCTCTGCTGCTGCCCCACTGTCTCAAACCCAAGTGCTCCCAAATGTAAAATCAAGTGCTTGTGTAAAATTGCTCTGAACATTTCAACAAGTTCTGAAAACCCTGATGACAAAATTGTTTATTTGTCTTTCCTAAATGACCCATATGGGCCATGCCTGATCAATGGGAGGGACACCATTGTTTGTCAGTGCTTTCCAAAACTGCATTTACAAAAATATTTCACATCACTGTTTTCTAATGTACCACCTCTGTGTGATAGGTTTTTGTTGGTTTAGAGGATTAAAACTCCTGGGGAAAGGTTGTGGTCATAGTTAAATTAAACCAGTGTTGACAGCTAGTAGGAGACAAGAGGTGAACTGCAGTGTCCCATGTCAAAATCACACACAACCATCCACCCCAAACCTCTTTGCTAAGAGGTTTTCTGGCGCTGCAACATCATGGTACCTCTGCCTTTGCCTCTAAGTGAGAACAGTCATTATTCGCAAGGCCACAAGAGGCCTTTGGCAGGAGAAAAGTCAACACTGGTTGCAACTAATTCAACTGATTCAAATCAACATTAGGGTGGCTGTGGCTCAGGTGGAAGAGTGAGTCATTCATTAATCACAGGGTTAGTGGTTCCCCATGTCGTAGTGTCCTTGAGCAAGATGCTGAACCCAATGTGCAGGCTAGTGCCCTGCAAGGCAGCTCTGTGAATGGATGAATGACAGGCAAATTGTAAAGGACTTTGTCCACTGAGGTAGAAAAGTGCTAATAAGTGCTGCAGACCATTTACCATTTTAAGTGTTTGAATAGGAGACCACTGCTGTCATCTCCTCTATGTAAGGACAGTATCCAATAATCAAAGTTGTGATTCAAAAGAGGGTTCAACATGTTATACAGTTTATAGAGTGTCCCAGTATCCTTTTTCACTGTGTCTGTTTGCACAAATTAATCTGTAATGTCTTCAAACATTTGGATGCAAAAAACCTGTGAGTAGCAACTGTTACTATTTTTATGACCAATGGGATGTTAGTGGTTACCCTTACCATCCCCTGGTCACTTTTCCTTCCCTGAAATCTGAGTGGCCATCCCAGATTTGCGGATGAGAATGTTAGGGAAGGGACCGTGAAAAATAAAAATCAAGACTAAGTCCGACCAGACTCATTGAGAAATTGGCAAATATAAATGCTGGATTAACTGGGAAATAAAACCAAGAGACAGTGGTGGTTTGAAAATGTTAAGCTGTCCCTCCGGTTGGCCTGAATAACACGATACAGCAGGATGAACCTAGTGCCCATCTAGCCAGCTTTGGAGGTGGAGGTGATACAAAATGTCATGTTCCTCAACCACAACATTCGGAATGCCTTGCAGACACACCACTCTGCCCCGAACATCCACAACCATTATAAAATTTGTAAAAACTGCTTCACTACTGTGGTTAGTTTTGATTTTTGGGACAGAATCAACAAACACAAAACTCAAAAGTGCTGTGACCTTTTGCAATAAAATGTCAAGGAAAATTGCACAGACACACAAACACGCATACACACACCTCTTAACAGTGTTAAAGGTCATCTCATATTGGCTTCAAAGCGTTATTCAGAAGAACTTAAATGACAAGAACAAAAACATAATCCAACATCCTCTGTTTGTAACCATTATCAGTGTGGAACACATTAATTGAGCCCCAAATAAAAGGGATTTTACAGAAAGCAGTAACTGCAAATGTATAAGATAAAAATAGTGAATGGTAATGGGTAAAGCTGATTCTCTCTCACTTTTTCTATGTACAACCGAAGCTACATCAGGAAGCCATTAGTGTTCCTTACACTTCTGGGAGAACAGATTCTCACACATTTTTAAGTTCATTCATAAAGCAGGGATGAACTTGAATAGAAGACAAATGAAAGGCACTTTACAGAGTTTTGGGGATTGAATTGGGAATGGGATTCATGCCAAACCACTCTTCCCTTGCTTCATTGCCCACTGCAGATTCAAAGGACTAATGTCAAATTGCACTTCACAGCACAGAGTTTGTTGGGGGAGAGTAAGATAAATTAGAAATGAGATTGGGAAACAGATTGGGGCATCAGGCTGGAGGGAACTGCTGATTGGGCTCTTCATTTGGGGAATGCATTATAAATGTCTGTTCACTGGCTGTGGAAAATCTCTCTCACTGATGGAATGCATGGACTTTAAGTCCTAATGGAAATTGGCCTCAATTGAGAAACAATTACATTAGATTAGATGTTTCAGATTTTGCAGCTAAATCGAGCACATTGATGATTGAGGATTATTTTTTTTAACCACAGCAGATGTGAGCAGGAAAACTGCAGTTTTTAGTTGAAAAATAAACAAAAACAAAAACAACAATAACAACAACAACAAGAGAAAAACTAAAACATTTATTTAGCAAACATTTCAGCAAGACATATTTCAATGAAGGGACTTAGATCAAGTTTGGGGATTATCCTCCCACACCTCACCTAACTTTTTGTACACACCAACCTAGTCATACTCAGTCTGGTGTTACTTGAGGTGGAGAAATCCTGCTTTCTCCAAAATGTGACATAACAGAAAAAAACAGTTAGTGGCTCTAAACACTATAACAGTCTCTGCGGTGCCTCGGTAAGAACTTATGTATTATGTATTACTTGCTAAGAGCTCTTGAGGGTCATTATGGTCTCTCCACAGCTCTTGTACACGGGAACACAGTGATGCTGGTTAAAGTAGGGAATTCTGTTCAGCTTAGCAAAAAATTAGGAATTTCTCAAGGTATTTGTTATATTACAGTAGAATACAATTGTTACCAGAAGTTACATTTACTTTATATGTATATACTGTATATATAAAATGAACGGTGGAACGAAGATGAAACCTAATGGTTTTGGTGATCCCTGACTTTTCCTCTTGTGCCATCATGAGGTTGACAATTCCTGGATGGATTGCAATTAAATTTGGTACACGCATTCAGGTCCCCTTCAGGATGAACTGAAGGTGTGTACTCAACTTTGTTGATCCTTTAATTTCTCATCTAGTGCCAGTAAAGTTCACAATCATTAGATTCAGCTGCAGTTTCTGTTTCCGTTGTAGAATGCTAGCACACCAAGCTAAAATGGTGAAAGTGGTAAGCATTATGCCTGGTTAACATCTGCAGGTTAGCACTGTCATTGTGAGCATGCCAGCACGCTGACATTAACATTTAACTCAAAGCATCGCCTCATAGATTGATTATGACGGCATGTACTTTGACTGGCAGCTCTATCAATTCCTATAGGAGCCACCTGCTGGTGTTAAAGTGACATCAGTGCATACTGATACTGGCTGAAGGTGCAGTGAGGAGAGTCAGACGAGCTACCACATTTTGTGGAGTTTTTTTTGCCTCTGTGGGAAAATCACTTTCAAACATC
>BRZM01003521.1:11914-32867 GCA_033238685.1 Lates japonicus
TTACGTACATGCCTGTTTTAAAGAAGCAAAAAGTTGGCAAAAAAAAAAAAAATGTGGAAACGTGTGCTCAAAAGATGTTTGAATGAAAGGTCAACTTTATTTCTCCTCCCTGGATATGACAGACCATACACTTGTTTCATAGCTGTAGAGACCATTTATTTATGAAACCCCAGGTTTCAACAGACTTTGTTGAGTCAAACTGAGACACCATGATTATTGATCTTCCCAAATATTCAAAATAAGGAACTGCTTGTGTGTTCAGAGATCGTTTCAAGCACCACAGGAGGTTTAAAAATAAGATTTGCTATCTAACTAGATTCCCAAGATATTTATGTGATTGAACAACTTGAATTCCAGTACCATTATGCTTATGGATCATATGTAATACATTTTATCTTATCAGTGGCCCAAACAAGTTTGATGTCTCTGCAGGGATGTCTAAGAACGCCAAGACATTACAGAGGAGCAGGACATGATTTATCATTCTCACCCCAGAATTATTAACCAGCTTGGATTAAGTGTACCAGTTAAAGGGGGGAAATAAACCAGAAAAAGTTTACACTTCACTCCTTTTTCAAACTCTTCTTCACCAACATTAGTGACAGCAGCTCTGTTTCTCCACTCGTTCACCCTTAAAGCAGCTTTGTGAATTGATTAGAAATTTGAATGGACTTTATCTGTGATTTTGTGGTTGAAAATTGATGCAGTGCACCACAGATGAACTTTGTTGAAACACTCTAATCTGTGAAGTGAGGCCGTGGTTTGTGTTACTGTGTTTGTGTGGGTATTAAGTATCTGACACTGCAGCGTAGTGAAAAAATATCATCCTACGCTAAAACAAAGATTTGATCTGTTTCATATCCGTGAAGTCTATTTATCCCGTCCTCCTCTTATCTTGTCACAGTTGTTTGTGTGATATTTCAGCCCTGAATGCATGGATAGATAAATTATATGCAATTCTGGTTTAGGTTGTTTGACCGCGCTGTCATTGTTTGCAATAATTTGTCCTCAGTCTCTCTCTCAGTCAAGGTTGTCCCACAGTATGGGGGAAAAAAAACAGAGGAAATAGTATCTGTGTAGCACCATGATTAGCATTTAATTATCAAATGTAAAGAATACAAATAAGCTCACAGCGTTCACACTTTATCTTATACTCTTGTCCTTGTATGAATTCAGTACCTGCCTCCTTCTTTATATTCATAGCTGTTTCATCCTCAGCGTTAACCCTGTGTTTCCAGAGAAGTGAAATCAGTGCAAAAGCGCCCGCAAATTGATTGAACCTGCTGGAGAAGTATCAACTCAGGTGTTCCACGTCCGCCTTGCCCATCCTCCAGTGACCCTGCAGGACCCTTGCTCGGTGCTACCTGTCAGAATTCAATTCAGGACCAGCCACTGACCGGCTGCTACCTCTCTCTCTTCGAGCGCTCTGGTTGAAACCTCACTCCATACACTCCCACAGGCCTGATTTCCATGCTGGTGAAAGCCCCTGCTGTGGGTCGAACGCCAACACGAGAAGAGTTGGCAGGACCATATCCATCTGCTCCCGTCCCTCAGCACCCGACTCATTAGATTCTCATTCTGCTGCTCCGCTGGCTGTCCTTTAACAGATATTAAAATATTACTTTTTAAACATGATCTCTCCGTGTTTCTCACATGTTAATTGGTTTTCTTTCCTCCTTTCTCTCGGTAGGAACCACCTCGGTGCAATGGTGCATCAAGGTGGCGGACCAAACTCAGTTTTGTCTTCATTTAAAGCTCTTTAGATCTTTTCATAGAATTTGATCTGCCTCCCGCCGTAGTATTGAGATCATCTACTTTCAAAAGTCACATTTATTTCTCCATGTCACCGAAATAGGCCTCATACACAATTACATACTCTGTGTTTTTTAGGTGGGGCTGCACTTAACAGTTTATTTTCATTTGCTATTTTCTCTACATTAATCAGGTAATTATTAGCTCTATAAGATATTTGAAAATGGTGAAAGTGTCACCTAGAGGAGCATGTCAATAAATTCATCTTTACCCAAATCTAAAGATACTCATTTTATTATGTTAGAAAACGCTAAATGTTGTCATTTTAGAATCTGGATTCTCTAAATGTTTGGGTCTTTGCTTGTAAAGCCAACAATCAATGAATCTGTCATCATTTTTTTCTCATAAATGTCTGTCAAACAACAATCTGTTCAGAGCTGGAGCAATCAATCAGATATAGACTAGAAATAGATGGAAATTAATTGGCAACAGTTTTGTGTAGTAGTTAGATGTTTGAATCTTTTTTTATAAAAATGCTAAAACTTCACTGGTTCAGCTTCTCAAATGTAAATATTTTTCGTTTTCTTAATCTTTTTGGCGGGTCACTGAATATCTGACATGTTTAGTACCAGAACAAGAAATTAATCTGCAGATTGATCAATAATGAAAATAATCAGTAGTTACCCAGACTAATAGTCGGTTAGCTCGAATCTAGTTTTAAATGGGTCTTGATTTTATTGTCTTTGGTCCAGCCAGGTTATTAATCATGTCCTAATCTCTCACAGAGCTCTAACGACAGAAGACTTCAAAGTGCCTGATAAGATGGTGGGATTCAGTAGAAAGTAGCCTTGGAAGTTCATTATAGTCGATGTAATGTTTGACTCAGTATTGGCGTTCTGCTCAGTCTTTGGGTCTCCTTGGGGCCTGGGTCTAAATTCACAAAGTTAATACTGGTCTTTTCTCTCCCCCCCCTCCCTCGTAGTCATTGGAAAGGAGGAGAGCAGATCTGGGAATTCAACTGGAATCAGGTTGTAAGATCAGATTGCTTCCAGGTAAGTTACAAACTAGACACATAATCATTATCATTTCCCCTACATACAATGGCTTCAGAGGTATTCAGACCCCTCACTTTTTGCACACTTGATTGTACTAAACTTATGACCTGTGGCTGGAACACCCAGAGAAGTACAGAATCATCACTGTTCTGGTCTAAACCACCAGCTCTACTGGTGTAACATATGTACTTTATTATATATTTAATTGTATATGCAGAAATAAAGGCAGAATAGAGAGAAATAACCAAAGTGAAAAGGGTTGGTACTGTGCCGCACCTTGAAGTGTAGCATCCCTAATTGTACAGTGCTGTAGATAAGAGACAATGCTGAGTGCCAATCTATTTACCTGCGTGTTTGCTGCACAAGCAACAGTTTGGCAACAGTTGAATATGTCTCTAAAAATATGTCCTGTAGGTTGTGTGTTGAAAATAGTCAATGACTTTTTGAAACAAACATCCCGATGAAAATGAAAATGAATAATTTTGGATATTAACAGTATAACTAAAAATAAAATAACCTGGAAGTAACATGTTTTTTCCCTGCAGTGAGGTTTTAAAGAGTTTGGTCTTTTCTTCTGCATCAGATACATCTGGTATCTGAAGGTCAAAAGCATCATGAGTTTGAGTTTCAACTCACTTCCACCCAGCCTTCAAAAGGCGTCGAATCTCATTTTTTATCAAATGTTTGAGTCTTTGTTTTAAGTGGGTTTTTTGGTTTGTAAACTATTTGCTGCCATTATTTACTGTATCATCTTTGACTGGTGTTTGACAGAACATCACATGTGTCTACAGGGTGGTATGTGGGGGCAGGCGCGGGAACAGAGAAACCTGTACAGTTAAATCAGTCATGCAGATTCACAAAATTAGTCTGTTTTTTGTCTGTTTTTTCTCTTGTCAGAGAGATGGTAATATTGAAACCATGGATTTGGGTGGTAATTTTCAATTTTCTATTTAATACCAACAGCCAAGACAACAAAACATTTTACCGTTTTATTAAGCAAATGGGTGCTTGGCGTTCTCCCAGACCCACATTCTTCCATATGTTTGCAATCTATATTATTGTCATCTTGGTTTTCCATATTTGATTGGGTACACTCCATACACATGATATCTATATTGCCTGTCTGTTCCTGGAAGAGGGATAGCTCTCTGTTAGGTTTCCTCTGGAGAGTTTTCCCTGTCAAAATGAGTTTATGCTGTACAGATTATAAAGTCTCATGGGAACTTAAATTTGCAATTTTCGGGGTGAATAAATAAAATTGACTACTAAATTCTTCTGTATGTGAGTCTGTGCAGTTTCTCTAATTTTTCTAATTTGTTACAGACAGTGGAGGCATGATGGACAGACCCTGCACACTGACTGGAAGCCCAGAGAGAACATTGAGGTAAGTTGCAATAATATATACATATACAAAGACCTGCCATCCCAAGTACCCTCCCTGAAAATAATCTTGGGTTATTTATGACTAATGCCCTAATGTGTGAAGCGAATATTTTTATACAAAATTTAAACCATTGGTGGCAGTGTGTCCATGTGGCCACGACATCGTTAGAAATACTGTGTTGTATCCTTTTGATTTTTACAAAAACCATCTGGAGGTATGTAAATTGGAGATCTGACTTAGCGTTAATGATTAAGCTTCCTGATGAGGGCATAAAGCTAGCTTCTGTTAAATACTTTTTTGAAAGCTCTTTACATGTGCTGATGGTTTGCACCCCAAAAAAAAAACAAAGTTCTGGATCACTGCAAGGTAAGAAATCTCATAATTTTGACCATGGCTGCAGGGCTGCGCTTTTAGCTCATAGCCTGGTGCAGTGCAGAAGGAGCCCTCCTCTGCCTCATTTTAAACACATCACTGATACTTAAGGATTTGTGTAGTCTCACAGTTGTGAAATAGAGTTGGTGAAAAGAAAGGTGGTAATGGACCAGTTCTGGCACCAGCGCAGTGGCTAACAAACTGTCTTTCAGCTCTCAGCACGACGAATTTACTGAGAAACTGCACAGAGGGAGTGGGAAAGTGTCCCTATTGTTTTGACAAGAGACACGAACTCAAGGCTCTCTTTCTCTTGTCCTCTGAATCACAGAGTCACCTGAACAACTCTTTCAACATTTGATAAAGAACCGTTTTTATTGGGGTCTGTGGCTGTGGTACGACAAATGTGTGTTTTCTTGGTCTCGCTCACCTGTAGGCAGGCCAGAGGCTGCTGAGGTGAGATGGAGGTGGAGCAGTGTCGACTGGTCAGGCTTCCACGGTGAGATGGGCCCGGCAACAGCTCCATCAACCAGATCCTTATCCCCGCCAACAAAGTCGGCCTGATCAGCCGACAAGGAGGAGAAACCATTAACAGCTGCAGGTGTGGGGAGCAGGTCACGGACTATTAACACCACAGTAAGGAAATTGGGCTATTGACAACCTGACAACCTTGTTTTGTGGGCTGTATGCTCCTGCTACTAAAACTCTACTCACTGACCATTGTGAGAATCCAGGGACATCTGCTCCCAAATAATGTGTGAATCGCTGTCCAGTTGAGTTCCAACCCACATGACTGGGCAGTGCAGGAATCGAGAATGTTGGCTACAGTTCTCAGTGTCCATTATACTGTAACAGTTACTTCTTTGTTCAACTGCTTGAAATGCATTAAACCAGTTAAGTTTGTTATTTAATGTGGCTCATTTTATATCCAAGCCACATATGAGCATAATAGTTGTATTGATAATTAAGCAGAAGTTGAATAATGGTAAACAAAGTTTGAATATTGTAAGAACATTTGCAGTACTGTGGACACTGCCCGGGGAGTAATATTTTCTTTCTTTTTACATTTTGCCTTTATTAGATGATTTTATGGAGATACGAATAGAGCCACTGAGAGAAAGAGATGGGCAACTTGCAACAAAAAGGTCTCTGACCATGACCAACTCCTTCTTTTAAGTGGTCCTTGTGTCCAGAGTCCTAAACCTTGTCCAACAGGAGGAACTATAAAGTAGTTACAATTTTGCTATTTCTTTTTAATCTAATTACAATAATGATTAAAAGGGACAATCTGGTGAAACTGTTATTTTTTCTTATTGTCCAAAAAAATACCACGGAAAGACCAAACAAACAATCAATCTGACTTAAGTATTTGTCTGTGTATGTAAAGCTTGACATTGATCAGTGTTTCCTCTGTGCCATGGAGCTCCATTGTTGTTATTATTGCGGCTAATAAAACCCATCATTGAGCGCAACACCGCATAGGCGGCGTGATCTTCACTGCGAGAACTTGGGCGGGGGTTTGTTGTAGTCGATACCTACATGTCACGCCAACCTGTGCTGTAAATGCCTATTAAAGCACCATCTGCTGACTGGAAACAATCTCCTTCAGATACACTTTAAGTAATGTTTGCTTAAGAAAAAAAATCTATGGTGTCCAACAAAAATACTGTGTGCTGTAGGGTGCGATTTGAAAATTGAACCTTTCAGATTACTGCAAATGTCTTTTCACCCTGCGTGTTTTGTGGTATAGATCAAATAAAACCTGTTCTTTGGACCCGACAGAACCTCCACCCTTCAGAATGACTAGTCTTTTGAGCTCCAGGTAACTCTTGTTTCTGCTTCTGTCTGGAGTGCCGTTGCCCCTGCAGAGAGAACAGGAGTGCAAGATAATGATTCAAGTTGTTATGCCCACTGGAGCAGACAAGCCCCTGAGAATCACTGGGGATCCCAAAAGTGCAGGTCGGTCTCAGAAAAGAGCTCAGTGTGGTACCACTTTCTTTCAGTTTACCTCAATTTTACACATTTATGCCTTCAGTCTGCGCCTCAAACACTTGAAAACCTCTTTTGTTTTTGAGGGCTTTCAGCTATACTTTTCACTTCTGCTTCATCAGCATTCTGTGATTAAATTTTTAATACGTGTAAAGATTTTGGTGTGTTTTTCATTTGTCTCTGTAGCAAGCCCGTGGAGCAATGGTGGCTCGGCGAGACAGACCAGGGGAGACTTCAGGGCGGCAGAGCAGACTTTGGATCAAAATGGGGAAGCAGTCTGGATGTAGAGCCCGCCTCTCTGTTCAAATATTGGACAGCCAAGTTGATTGTTTTTTATTTATATATATTCAGAAAGGAACATTTCTATCTTTTCTAAATTCTGCTTTCTGTCCTCATCGTCCAGGTGGTTGTGCCCAGATTTGCTGTCGTCATCATTGGCAGGAGCGGAGATGATCAAGAAGATCAGAATGATGCTAAGGGGTCAGGGGATCGGTTGTCAAACAAGGTGAAGTTAATGAGATCAAAAATATAGTCTACAGTGACCTTCTGGAGGAACACATAGGGGACAGCAAAGGAACTATGATAAGGTCCAAGTTCAAGCTGCATGTGTTTACCTGCAAATGACTGATGCTGGTGGAAATTTTTGCAAACCCTCTGCGTTAACTTTTATAGCCTTTATTATAATTGAATGAATGTAAACATGCGACTACATGATGATGGTGGTAAAATAGGGTTACCTTGTTTGTGAATCCAGTCCACAACCCTCTGTCCACTCATATCACAAAGCAAATAAAGAAAGGAATTCAAGGAAATATAATTGAAGCTTGTAAGTATGATGGCCAGTCATGTATGACAGAAATTTGTCTAGTGTTGAAGTGGTGATATCAACAAGTGAAATAAAAGATGCAGATACAGTCGTGTCCCATCGAAATGGAATACATTTGACCCAACTTTTCTCAAACTGTTCCGTCCTTGGGTGAGTCTGAGCACTTGACGGCTGGTATAAACGCTGATGACTGAGCCTCAGGCAGAGCCTCCTGGCTTCCACAAGTTCAGCATTTTTCCCTGACCTGTTCACTACTCAGCTTGAGCTGTGAAGTCCCAATACACAGTAAATGTGTGCCAGTCCCAGAGCAGTTTGAATTATTTTGTCCTCTTGTACTCATCCAGATGATGGGTCAGGGTCCTGACCGAGTCGCCCAGGTGATGGGGCTGAGAGCCACTGCCACCATGCGGTCCACCTCATCAATGAACTGGTTCCAAGCACTCAGGTGTGTGGTGCGACATCTGTAATAAAAAAGCTCTTTCACAGTGAACCCTTCTTTTTTTTACATATAGCAAAGATCTAAACTTTAAACTGATTTCTGAATATATAGTTTACTACTACGTCTAAGGACAAAAAATGTTGAGGTGGTAGATGAAACAGCTCTCGCTCCCTCACGGGAGGCGAGATGGATTTGGGAGTAATGGGCCGTGGGGGCGGTGACAGTAATGGGGGCCTGGAGGACTGGGGAGGTGGCGTCTGTAGAGCCTCACAATCATCAGCTGGTGATCGGCAAGGTAAGAAATTTGTTTTTAATTTTTAACTTTATTATTAGTTTGGGTTGGTTAAACACTGTTATTACCAGTTGAAAGCCGTGAACTTTTCTGAGTCATACTTTGTAAGCTTAGATTTTGTGTTTTAGTAGCTTATATATAAAAAGTGCGCCCGAGTAGTGTGAGTTTGTTTTCTTTTGTGGTTTCTCGCTGTGAGATCTTCTCTCCCGCGCGTGTGCTCGTTCTGGGCACACCTCAGAGAAATAATACGATTGACGATATAAACAGTCTTAATAGAGTATATCAACTAAGCCAGATTGCCTTTTTCTTTAATAACCCGAGCAGCCGTTTGGTGTTGTGCCACTGCGTGAAACTGGTGAGAAGGAGGGGTGGTGACCACCCTCTATTCTCCCTCCAGGCTCATAACTTATGCAACACAAGTGAATTTCGTGGCTTCACTAAGGAGCTTAATGGCGGGGGATAATCGTGTAATGTGACATTAATTGTTAAAGGTTATAATAACAGCCCTCAATCATGTGACGCACAACCTAATAGGGTCTTTCAATAATAGGTGCTGTGAGGGAATGAATAGGAGGAATTAAACATGACTATTCATGCCTCTGTGCCAACTGTTAAAGTCATTGACCATTGCATTGGAGGAGCTGTGAGGTGTTATTGTGTGTGTGTGTGTAGTGTGTGTGCATGCATGTCGCCTTGGTGTGTGTGTATGTGCAGTGGTGGGCGGGGTCAGGGGGGGCCTCTTTACACAGATAAAACATGGCCCAATAGAAGTAATCAGTGGCTTTATTGTGCGTAGCAATTGGGCGGGAAACCAAGAAAAATAACCTGGGGCGTTGCGTCCCCTTCTCTGTGCATTAGCATATGAAGTGAGATATGGTGGAGATGGCGGTGGGTCTGGGTGCTGTCAGCCATCCCTTAAAGGGTGCAGTGATTAATATCTTTACGATGCCATATGAAGCCCGTTGCCCCTCTGTTTTGACCCCCTACACACACACTCTCTCACACACACACTGCTTGTGATGAATCAAGCCACCAACCTGCTCAGACTGCCGACTCCAAACACCGCAGATCCTAACAAGCAGCCTACAGCTTTGCTGTGAGTTTGGGATAAAACATCTAAACTCAAAGTTCGTTCTTCTTTTCGGAGCTTTCAATTGTATAGTCTTCTCAATGAAGATTTTGCAGGTGAAAACTGAAATTTGTTTGGTTGAAATCTCCAGGAAAAAACTTGTGAATGAGTCAAACTACTGTTTCTAAGGTCACAAATGAACTTTCACACTATACCCACAATAATTCAAAATGTGTCACTGACTTAAAATGGACTCAACTCTGTCCTAAACATACGGACATTTTAGGTAAATATCTAAGTAGAGACTAAGATAAGTGAATATTTTTTGTCGCTACCCCTCAGAAATGAGAAGCAAATCACTAAAAATGTTAAACAGACACTGAATGCAAGTTGATTCTCATGTGTTTTATCAGTTGTAAGTGGAATATTGTCATTATAATATACAACATAATATAATGAAAATTAATGTCTCCAAGTAAATAGTACCTAGAAACTACCCAAATTAGTTACTGACTGAAGTGCTTATGACAAGTTCTGAGCATCAGCTTGATGTTATGTGATTTTTTGCTTAAAAGTCCAAAACTTAAAGAAGATAACAAAAAGCAAAAGAATTTATATTTGAGAAGAATCTAGAAGTAGAACTATGTTTAAAAAAAAATCTTTACAAACCAAAATTGAGCTGATAAATTACATTTTCTGTCAACTGGCTCAATTGTTTGAGCTCTAGAGCACAAAATTAACAGTGAAAAATATACAAAACAAACTGAATCCACTCTAGGATATTCCTAGAAGGATCAGTCTGATGGAGAGTGAGAGCTATTATTCAAACTGGTTTTAAGAGTATTTCCACAAAAAAAAAGCAACACAATTCATTTGAGGAAAACCCACAGTTCTTTGAGCAACCTTCTGGCTGTAATTCACGGCACAACCATGTATAATCATGTGTTTTGTAAGTACTGTCCCCTTTTAAATCAATAAATTGAAATTGAAAGTGGAGGTTTCTCACTTGTCATTTGACGATTCTTGCAAACATTTTCCATTCAGAGCTATAAATGGATATTATATAAATGTTATAGTTATTTGAACCATATCCCTCAGCTTTCTAGTTTGTTAAAAGCTGCTATTGCATTAATGAATTTCTATGTCCCACATTCTGGTTGTGTTGTTTTCCTTGAGCGTCCAGAGACTTTCCCCACCAGCAACAGCTAACCAGTCCCTTGGCTTTGCCCTGAATGCCGTCACCAGTTGCACTTTTGTATCCCCTCCTTTTCTCCAGCTCACTAAACCAGTCTCAGTAGTAAGGCCCGTATTATCATGTCCTCACTACAGCCCAGTCCATGAAATGAATAGTCAGGGTCTTCATTGCTCTCTGCTGTCTGACTAGAAGAGCTCATAATGAGGCTTCATTAAGGCAGAAGTTTCATTTGGTTGACAATGGGTTAATGGCCCATGTGCAGTCTGTTGGCAGCAAGGAATAGGCTACGGGAGGAGGAGAGGTTTTTGATGAGCGTTTTCATTCGGAGGTCAGCCAGGGTCATCCGAGTGTCAGCCACAAGTGAACAAATGTGTAATTGATGTTGGGACAGCCCCGGTGTCCCCCCGGGAAGCACCCTCAGCCTTTTTTCGTTCAGATGGGCATTGTGGAGGGGAGGGAGGGGGTGGCGGCGGCGGTGGCTGTATGCCCCCCGTTCACTCCCTCCTCTCATCACGGAGGACAACACAGAGTCAAGAATGAAAAGGGTAAAAAGAGACAAACGATATCCCAGAAGGAGGATACGCTTCAATTTTGGCCCTTTTCTCCTGCCAGCTCTGTTTCATTTCTCCCTGCTGGTGTAATTGCTCTCCCCACACGTCGGGAAGCTGGCATCTGATGCAGAGGAGGGGGTGGTGTGCAGGAGATGTCTCCTTTTGTTTACCGATTTGCATGGATGTTACCAGAGAATGGTAGATAAGTGGTGGGACACATGCCAGAGTCTTCATAAGGTAGCACTATCACATCAGTTTAGCCGAGTGAGTCAGTGGGATTCTGGCCTAATGCTGCGTTCATGTCTTATAGGAAAAATGACAGAGAAGGGAAAGATTCCCACGTAAATGTTCGTGTCATCCAGGCGGTTGTTTGATTTCAGACCTGGTCATGTTGGAGTTAAAAGGAACTGTGCATTGATGATACATTATAACCATTACATTTAGGTTTAATTACATCAAACCGCGGACTGTGGCTGATGTGAAGTGTCCATACTAGCTTGATTTTCAGACACTTATGTAAAGATCAGAAGCATCAGGTCAGATATGTTGAAACTTTCAGTTGTAACTTGGATATTGATGCAAATGCTATTTTCAAGTCAAAAATGCCTGATTAAGTTAAATATGATACTACATGAATTCAGGATAAATGTAGGGGTATGTTTGAAATGAGCTTATTTACACATCCAGCACATATGGACCACACTGCTATTAAAGTTGTGTCCAGTATTTGGTCTTTTTTCTTGGTCTCCACCAACTACTGACGGAAATGTCTGGCTCTTTAACTGCTACATGCTCCGCTCTGTTCACCAGCTAGTCTCTTAACTGTGTCTGTTTGTTGCGTGGTGCTGAGCGAGTAGACTTCAGTGGGTTTTTAAAGCTTTTGTGCTAAAACCAGTTGCCTGCTGTGGCTGAAAACAAGTGAATGTGAACCGAAACATTAAAGCTGTGGGCTGGACAGCTAAACAATGAAACTCACGATGTAAAGCTCTGTAAAGACAAGAGTAGCTGCAGATTCAGGTCATAATTCTCAGTAGGTTCATCATTATGAGAGATTAACACACTGTTTTTACTTTGTCTTTATCGACTGTAGCCTCTTCAAGGACCTTTTTTGAACACGTCTGTTGTCAAGTCTTACGTCAGCCACATACGAAAACGTTACAAACTCATCATTACTTCGTTCTTTTCCAGGTGGAGAAACCATCAAGAACATCAAAGAGCAGTCTCGTGCCCACGTGGAGCTACAGAGAAACCCGCCGCCCAACACCGACCCCAACGTGCGCATCTTCTCCATCCGAGGCACCCCTCAGCAGTTGGAAAAGGCTCGCCAGCTGATCGATGAGAGAATTGGGGTAGGTGGTCTGGCTTTGGCTCCCCCTGGTAACAACCAACCCCCCCCCCCACCCAAAAAAACGCTATTGTCTGGCCTGATATTCATGAGCACACATGTCAATGCGGGGAGCTGCTGGGGTGAGCTGGGGCTGCTGTGGTGCTGGTGGCCGGCAGGATGTCACCAGAGGTTAAACATGAAGAATCCATCAAATGGACTTAATGGAGTGCATCAGCGGCCGGCCCTGCCCTCTGACCTTGCCTGTTGGCTCCTTTTAAACACAAGTGTGGTCTCTCACTCGCCTCCTCTTCCCTTTCTCTGCTCCAGGGCCCAGGAATGGGGAGCAACAGCAGCTTCGGTATGAATCCCTACAACCAAGGACCAGCCACTCCTCCTCAACAGTAAGGATTAAGTTCTCCCCTCAACATGTCACTGTCTGATATATTTGTTCATGTATTACTGGTCAGACGTGCTGATAATGTGACGCAGTGTCCTTAGCGGGAAATTGGTCATCAAATGTTTTTTTTTCTCTCACTTTGAACTGTTTATTTTTGCCTGAAGTGGGCCTCAGACGTTCATGACTGGAGGATGGGGTACAACCTTTCAAATATGGCAGCCTCAAGGCCAACAGGACCACAGTAAGTCAATGCACAAAGAATTATACTAGGTCTGTGTTTACTGGACAGAATTTCAGTATAAAAACACAACAAATGAAGAAATCCGATCTCTCCCCAGCTAGATAGTCGTAGCCAATGCCTGACTCAATGAGGAAACAAAAAGTGCATAAAAAGTTTTCATCTGTTAAGTTGTTTCATTACCCATGAATTTCACCCCGAGTGCAGCCAGTTCTGTGCTGCTGCTGCGGCTGCGTACTCAAAGTCTTGCACAGGCGGGGATGAGATCGCCGCGTTCCCTGCGGCTAACCTCGTCCTTCCTGCACGCACAGATTTTTAAATTTGCTGTCAATGGAAATCATTAGGAAGCTTGAGTGCAGATGAGAGCAGGAGGTGGAAATAGAAGGAGAAGCTAAGCTCACGCTCAGTAACTCTGGTGGTGTTATCTGTGTCTGGTTTCAGGTCACAATGGATCCCAGACGAGCCAGATGGACTGGGAGCAGTATTATAAAAAGCTAGGCAAGTGTCACAGAGAGAGAAAAGAACAGCCAGCTTATGATTCACTTTATTTTATCTGTCGTGTTTAGTTTGAATTCTTCTTTGCTCATGTGCCCTTAAACTTTGCCAGGCTGATGAAATGTGTGAATTTTGATAAAGAGTGTAAGCATTTCCTGTGCTTGTTTACAGGTCAGCAAAACCAAGCCCAGAGCACCGCTCCCGAATACAATAAAGCTTGGGGTGAGTCCTTGTTTTATTTTACCATGAGCACAACACAGACAGGGAAAGTTTGAGTTTGGACGTCTCACTTCAAACCTGCAAATGTGACTTCATTCCTTCAGGCCAGACAGCCGGTCCTGGATCTCAGCAGACCTCTAATCCCGACTACAGCGCCTGGGTTGACTTCTACAGACAGCCGATGGCCTACTTCAACCAGGGCGCACAGCAGACACAAGCCCCGGGCCTTCAGGTGAGAACCAACCCCCTCCCCCACCGCTGCCAGTCAAGGATAACAAAATCCCAGGAAAAGACTTAAACCAACAGTGTGTTAGTCCGTCAGTCTGAGTGTAGATTTAAGTGTATGATCATTTTAGTGGATATAGTTTGTGATGCTGTTGAATTTATAGTTTAAGTTATTTAGCCTCATTGGTATAAATGGGGAGGGGCAAAGTCTAACAGCTCTGTAGAAGAGTTTCAATAAGTCAACAATATAACGTTACATAAAGGAAGATTTACTGCAGAGCTGTTGTATTACTGTTCTTAATCAACTGGCCACGGAGTATAAATATGTATAAATGGGTCACAAACGTTTTATGCCAGGAACTGTAGGTGTTAGTAAATGCTACTTTAACAGGAGCAGAGCTGAATCGATTAGCTAATCAAGAGAAAATGAATGTGGAACTATTCTGATAATGACATTTTTCTGGCAGAAATGCAGTTTCTCACATTAAAGTTTGATGCTTTTCTTTGACATAACAATCAGTTAATTGCAGCCCTACATACAAGTAAACTGTGTATTTGTTGGGCTGTTTTAGCTGCGTATTAATACACATTTGGTGTTCTGTGTTGTCACCCTCACATTCACCTTCCTGCTGCTGTAAATGCACAGCAAGCTACAGTTGCTACTAATGTGAAACACTTCACCCATGCAGCAGAGTGTGTGTGTGCTTTGGAGAGTGTAAGAGTGGAGGTCTATGGCACAGTACTTGTTTGTAGGATTGTAAATTGATCATTGGTTTTGGTCTTTTCATGGGATTTCTTGACAAATTAAACAAAATATCATCAAACTTTTCCTTTAAACTGCAAACAGATGTCAGTTTTTATCTGAGAGAAATGATCAACAGTCTGATTTTTATTCCACAGGATCATTAGAGAAGACGGCCAGGTTAAAGACTTGAATCACAGAGGATGAAAAACGACCCTTTTTAAATAGAGGGGGTTCTAGATTTGCAACGCCTTGAAGACTTTTTTTCTTAGAGAGAAACACTAGCTGTAGAATGACTTATATGATAAAGTAATATTTCTAAAATCAGGAACATTTATTTGTTACTAAATGCTTATGTACACTGTTATTTTGAATAGACAGTATCTGGGATCCCTTTTTGGACTTGAGAGAGCTGTTTCGTTTTTTCTATATTTTCCTGTCTTTGACTCCGATTGTATCGCCAAAATGAACCCAACAGTTGTAACATTTCAAAACGCAATATGATCTATTTTTTCTAGTTATGTTGAAATGAAACCATGATTATGTGCTTAGCAGTCTTGAATACCGTTTGTCGTATGTCATAAGATGTTTAAAGAGTGTGTTAAAAATGTTTTCCTTTTACATAATTCAGTGAAATGAAACTGTGATGTTTTGTTACAGGAAATGTATTTTTGTTACAAGATTTAAAAAAAGGATTAATGTCAGCCAGTGGCAATAGTTCTAATTTAATTCCTGTTGTGCATTGTATGCTGTTTTTCATTGTCATTTTATTGTACTCTGGTTTAAAAAAAGGTGCAATATCTTATTTCACTTTTGAAACAAAGATGGGTTCTCTAATATTTTGACAGACTTTTAACTTGTAGTTTTAAGATGTTTTTTTTCTTCTTTTTTCAAATGGAAATGTCATGGATAATTTATTACAGTGATCTGATAGGATTTAGGGGGATGTTGCAAATAGCTTTTTTGCCTTTGCTACCTTGTAAAACTATGTATATATGCTCATATATTTGACTGTTAATTTAAAATATATATGTTTCATATATATACTTATATTAAAATTTTTTTTCCTGTGATCAGTGTTGCAGGAAAATTGTCCCTCTTTTTCTGTTCTGTTTTCATACTGAAAATGTTCAAAGATTGTGAATGTGTGATTTGAAATTTGATGTTGCATCTTGTTATGAAGAAAAATAAGATTTTTTGTGTATGTTCTGTACCTGAGCTATTCAAGACTGCTAAGCCCTCTGTACTTCTACCTGTGTAATAATTAATGTAGTATTTTTATGTTTTAAGTATTATGATCAAGAAAAAAAACAAACTCTTATTTGGTACCTCCCAGTTCACTAACGCCACACTGAGCCCTCGCTGTGGACTCAGTGGGGCGTTGGACTCAGTCCAATGCTAATAACTTTTTAATTAATTTTTTATTTCTTTGTGTGATCTAATATAAATGATATAAATGATGCATCATTATGGAAAAATGATTCTGGTATTAACGTCATTTCTTAATGAAAAGGGATATAATTTCAAAATGTCTAATTATGGTGTTTGTTTTTTTTTCCTTATGTGTACAGTTAACCATGTATTAAAAACATCCAGACTACCTTTATTGTGTACTGTTAAGCTGATTTTCTGTTTGATGGATATTATAAACGTTTGAATGTCTTCTGTTGTATTCTGATACTAAGTGTTGAATATTCACGTTGGAAACTTTCTGAGAGCTCTTGTATATACTAACCGATGATACATAGAGGATCTATAGGCCAACTGTATGTTTTAATGTTTTATAAACAGAAAACCTATATTTTCTATAGTTTATTTGCCAGTTCTCAAATTCAAATAAATTTTCCGCAAGCCTCTCTTGTGGTTGAGTTATATCGTTACAAGTTCTTAATGTTAAATGCGAGACTTTTCCTCTTGTTTCACTTTAGGTGTAGTTTTACATTTTGTCGTTGCACTGTATCGCACCACCACACAGCTGCCAGCTTAGAGGCAAGTATAAACTGTTTCAGCATCTTTAGGTGCACTATTATAAATCTAATGTACACAGTAGATGTCCTCAAATATTTTGTTACTGTTTTAGTTTTTTTTAGATTTGAATTGGCAGAGAAGTTCTTTACTCAGTGCTTCTTGTTGTGGGAAATGTGCAAATCTAAATCTGTCATTTTCGATATCCAGACAAAAACACAGTGCTGAAAATTTGGTATTTTTATGTGATGTGAAAGAAGGAATGCACAAGATGTTGTCCCTCAGAAAACAGTTTAAAGTCTGTCATTTGATACAATCTCCCTGAATGACATTTTCTATTTTTTACACCCAACTTTGTGAGCACAATCTTTAACATCACAGACTTTAAAATTTGTTTGACATCAACATCTGTTTGGTCTCTTAAAACGTTAAAGTACACCATGAGGTTTGGTTTCAGGTGGTGATTTGCTCAAACGTTCTGCTGTGTTATGGTTTGGACTGTACAGAATTATTTCCCCATAACGATTTTCAATCTATTCTTTTCTCCATATTAGCATATTTCTCACATTTCCATGTGTTGCTCCCTAAACAACCCATCTAACATTTCCATCCTCTCTCTGTCTTCACATGTAAACTGTCCACCGGCAGCAGCAGCAGCATCTCACCCCTCAGGCTCCTGTCCAGTGAGATGTTCCTCTCCACCCCCTCCAGAGCTCTTCCAGCTTTTGTCACTGCACATCTTTGCACTCAGCAGGGAGGCTCCTGCCAGTGTGGACCCTGCGCGGCCCCATACGGGCCCCCCATTGATGCTGCGGCAGCTGTTTCCAAATCCAGCCCTTTGATTTTGATCCTCTCTCCTTTTTCTTTCTTTTTTAACGCACTGTCCCCGTGGGCACTTCTGAGCTGGTGGTCCATCGTGGCCGTCTAATAATTTAGTTGTTCCAGGGATCATTCGCAGACGGTAGTTGAGAGACACAATGATTTATTAATGTCAGCCGTTGGTGGACACCTTTACTCCTGCAGAGGTTATTCTACGCTGCAGCATTCGTATCCTCATCGATATAGACAAGCATTTAGAGTAGGACACAGAGTCTGGGACATTGATGCTCCAAGGGATTTATTTAATGTTCAAAATAATCAATATCTAGGTTTAAGAATAGAGGTGCTGTATGACATACTGTCGGTGGGACTTGATACAAAAAGGACTGATTACACTTCATAATATAGTCGTAATCAAACATACAGTACCACAATCATCGAGTTAAAAGTAAGCAAACACATCACACAACTCCACATGGAAGTCCAAATAAAGTTGATATAAGCTTTAAAATAATACACATATAAATGTCAGCTGTTTTTCTTATTTTGTGTATAAAATATTGAAATTCAGATGATTTTAAATGGCTTTGCTGCAGTTTCTGTGGGTACATTGTGTGCAGTGTACTCACACATTATATGGCCAGTCTATGAAATGTGATGCATTTTAATGGATTAAATCCATAGGAACAGAATCTCAAGCATACAACAGTAAAATACCACATGTACTTTAAAAAGCACCAGTAACAGTTAAACAGTACAGAGCAGCTATTCTGCATAACGAGGTTTTCTTCATCTGATAAGAAATCTGTATTTTCTCTTACAGGTCCTGCAGTCAAGATTTCACTGAAGTATTAGTATCGAATATGTAAGTACCAAAAGTAAATGCACTCATTATGCAGAATGACCTATTTCAGAATAATGTATGTTGTAATATTAGTTTATAACAGAACTGATTGTAATACTGCTGGTCAGCTTCATATATAACATTACATTATATTTTATTAGTTATTATATTTCGTATGAATAATTTGAATATGTAAAGACACGTAGCTTTAAATGGAATCAAAATTTAAGTACAGTACTAAATGTACAATGTAAATGTTTGATTTATTGTCTGACGATAAGTCCAATTTTCTCATTTAAGATTTTAGTCGACAAAGTGTGAGCTCGATAATTTGAAACCCGTTTTCCTTGCTGTGGAAATTAAGGCACACACACACACACACACACACACACACACACACACACACACACACACACCCACCCCCCTCCACCTCTTCCACCTCAAGCAGGTGTCCTGTCTCCCCCTGTCCTGTCCAACAAGAGAGGGGGGGAAGAAGGCAATCTTTAGGGGGGTAGGAGGAGGCACCTCCCACCTTGCTACAGATAAGCCGATCTTCAGTCCTCCACACTGTGGCAGCTACCTAATCTGTTTTTAATGACCCTGCGGAGCATCCCAGACTCTGCGCTCTTTCCTGTGCAGTTTGCACAAGTGTGTGTGTGTGTGTGTGTTTTCCTGCAGGCCTGTGACTGGGAATATTTTGTTTCATTGCACTTTTTTTTGCTATGAAAACCACCTTTTTTTTCGAAGTTTATTTTATTTTTATTTTTTATGAGCAAAACACATGGAAGAAATGCCTCCAAAAAATGTTTTTTAAACTTCCAATCACTTTCTCCTTCCTTGGCTTTTATTTTGTCATTAAACTTTAACGTCCACATCTATTATTTTACTAAGATCGAGCTCCATTTTCTCAAGTCCGTTGGTTTCTCTCTCCTGATGAGCGTAAACTCTATTTACCCACAAACAAACGCCTTGATAGGTTTCCACCAGCTTTGAAATAAAACACTACTGCATTCTTGTGCAATAATTAACAATCATCCACATTAAAATTGATGTTTAAATGGACAGAATAATGGCTTAAATTGTTTTTTATACTTGAACAGCTAAGAGTATGATTTGCCATTGCTGGATATGCTCATGGCTTTACCTAGTCTACAATGCCACAGGTTAATGCATAAATAAGCAAATCAAATCCATGCGTTACCCTAATTCAATTCATTTAATCTCTTTACGAAGAGGGCTTTCCCGCCTCTGTCCCCGCCATTTACCCTCGGATTTGTGCGATGAATTACAACCGTAAATCAATCTAGACAGAAAGAATCCTACTGAAAGAGCAGAGAAATTTCATCTGGGAAAGGAGACAAATGTAGAGGCCTGCTCATAAAAAGCAGCTGTTTCACAGTAATCTTTTCGTGCCCTGTCACTCACCTTTGCCTTTCACTATCTCTGCTGTTGCTCAAAAAGAAAACCCTCCGCTATTGTATTTAGTTGCCATATCTTCTTTGCCATTACACTGCCATAGTCCATATTCGTCCAGAGAAAGAGAGAGAGAAAGAAGAGAGCAAACTCGCCCACTCTTTTTTTTTGGTCTTTCTCGGACAACTCTCAGAAGTTGTTGGAGTAAAAAGAGGAGTGGCGATGTCAAAATTGCCTCAAAACACCAAGTGAAAGATATCCATCGCTCGAAAAATAGGCGAGAGAGGAAAACACAGAGGACTGTGATCAGGAGGAGGGGGGTATACTCACCCATACAATACTGAGGGGTGGGTGTATCTGAAATATCCATGAATATTAAACTGTTTTACCTCTCAACAAGTATTGAAAAAAAACCCATAAAGTGAACTGTTACTTTTGTATTTTTGTATGCGAACAATGATGTAAAAAAAAAATACACGTCGAGCTTGTTTCCATTCTGCCATTCCCATGCCTACCCTCTCTCTCTCTCACACACACATAGCGTTACGTGCAAAATTAATTATTTAAAATGTCTTAATACGAACCATGAGAATAAATGACACAGCTCCTAGACTCTACACCACTTCAGACAGAAAACTCATCACTTTAACTATCTGCAGTGTTTTGTTTTGCCTTATAATGACCTTTTTCCAGTCATCTTTTACACCGCCATCCTGCTTGCATTATTTCTAGAGGTTTATCAGTAAACAGAGAACAATTAACTACATCTACAGCGCGATGAGCCTTTTCGTCATTTGCGCAAAATCATACTTTCCTTTGCAACCTTGGGACTTTTTAAGAAGCCATAATTATATTTTGTGTTTTGACTAAAAGGTAAGCTAAATACGCACCCTTATTTTAACTATCCAGCATGCATCTGCAGCCTTGCACAATAATGCTGTCGTATCCAGGTAAAATCCAGCTCTTGCATTTGCAATTACTAAAATAAAAGTCTGCCTCTTTCTCTTTCTGTGTGTGTTTAAATGTTCTGCTGGTACAGTTAGCAGGTCCACGCGTGAGGGTGCAAATATTACTAAGTAATTAGACAGGGCCTGCTGCAGCTAATGGCAAAGACCCTCTCAGCCAGCAGCAGCTTTTACGCACAGACCGCTTAAGTAGAAGGACGGACTATATAGCCTGTGTGTGTCCACCCTTCCTTCCTCTTTTGTCATCACTCCACCGTAGCTCGTGTTCGCCATATTATCTTCCAGGCTTTTATCTCTTTCTTTTTTTCCTTTTTCGTTTTTTTTTTTTAAACCCTTGCAAACATGGGTCTGTGCTACCCGCTGACGCTTGGCCTCTCAAGTCT
>BRZM01003521.1:75263-99102 GCA_033238685.1 Lates japonicus
TGCCATATATAGTTATTAATATGCTATGCCACACACACACATAATAAGGCGCGCGTTACGCCACACACACACATACGCCACATACAGCGGCGCGCGCGTTACGCGCGCGGCGCGGCGCGCATGCGCGCATAGCGCGCAAGAAAGTGCCGCAGCCGGGCACATGCGCAGTTAAAGGCGCGCATATGCTGGCGCGGCGGCGCACACACACATATGCTGCACAGCGGCGCGCGTGCCACACAGGCGCGCATATGCCACATGCGCAGCGCGCGCCATGTTATTACGTTACATACATACACACACATGCGCGCAGCGGCTACGCGCAGCACATATGCAGCATATATATGGCAAATATCAAATATAATATATATATATATACTATATATATATATATATACATATAAAAGTATATATATATATATATATATATACACATATATACATATATACACATACACATATACATACATACATACTATACATACATATACATACATATACACACATACATACACACATATATACATACATACATATATATATATATATACACACACAACACACATACACATACACACACATACATACATACATCCAGCAATACCAGTTACCCTGGGTGGAAAACACCCCGCACAAACACACAACACACACACACACACACACACACACACACTGCTGTTTTGAACAAGCACATCACAACACCAGCACATCACCGGCTGGTGACGCAACAAGAAATCCTGGCTTCCCTTTTTTCAAATTCCATGCAGAGGAATCAGGAAGAGAAGAAACTATGCATGCAAACTGTGGCATGTTCCAGTAGGAAAGAACAGTAAAGTTAGTTATTAAGTTGTCAAATACAGTTTACACATTATCAGCTGCCTGGCTTCATACCAGCTGCGCGTCCTGATACAGTGACTGAAAATAGGCAAACTATATTTTCTCATGTTAGTATGCAAAAATATTCCATAAGAAACTTTAAGTGAGAAGCAGAAGGAACATTTTTTTCCAGTAGATGAGGTGAAATAAATGATAATACATCTGGTAAACGCAGGAGGCAACAAAGAAATTAGATGGCAACCCCATGCACATAAAGTGAAAGTGCCTGGGCTACTTTTTAACGCTGCAGCAACAAACCTACCTTTGTGATTTGAGTTTAAGACAACAGTACAGCCACAGCAAAGTCAATACAATAAGCAAACAGCTTTGAGAGTACACATGAACCGCCTCCTGCACACTCACCCTGATTGGTGGTAACCCCAGGTCAGAGGGTCACAGGTGTCCCAGGAGCCTCCACTATGGCGCAGTGAGAACAGATGCAGTTTCTGCTCGGTGCCGTGAACCAGTCCAGCTCAGACCTGTGCTCCACACAGAGCTCACATCTGCCAGAGAAGATCCCGACCTGGTGTCGGAGGTGTAGTAGTCGAGGAGGCTGGTCCACCGCCGCCGCAGGAGCCTGGGACGTGGTGGCGTCCTGCCTCCTTCCACGTCACAAGGTTGCTCAACACGGAGAAAAATACAGGCTGTTCAATCCATTTTCTGTCACGGTATAAGCCGGAAGTCTCCTCCGGTTCATCTCGCGAGTATCGCATGTTAACTCGCAAGTTACTGCCCCGATGCGTCACACACACACACACACACACACACAATACGTCATTGTAGAATAACGCAACAGAATTGGCTGAGCAGGAGTCGCACTCTATTATCGGGACAACGCTGTAACACACAGGTGTAACAACAGGTGAGCGGCACTGATTGGAAGCAATATCGATATCAGAGGTCAGAGCTGAGAAGAAAAAATAAGGGTCACAGTTGCTTACTGTTGTTTGGTTTTAAGTGTCAGTTGATAAACTGTCTTCAAGTCTCTCAGTCATGTTGTAATCTATTCATAGGCCACATAACATACAGAGTTTGTAATAGACTACTTCAGTTAAAGTAGGTTATTATAAACCTTTTTTAAAATTTAATTATCACTTGTAATTTAAACTAGGTTTCATTGGAAGTTTTACTTATTATTTCACCGAGTCAGCATTTATTCATTATTTAGCATATAAGATTTGTTATGGAATAGACTATATAAAATGACACATACATTTGTTTGAGGGATATAATTTTGGATCTGTTACACCTCACTCTTATATTAAAGCAGATTCCAATTTCTCATCATGAATGTGCCTGTGGTAAATGATATATAGATTGCTTTACTGTGAAATTAGTCTGAAACCAGATTCAAAATAACGTTGATCTTCCATCAGACAAAGTCTTCAAATATATATTTAAAACAACTTTTAACTCCTCCTTTGTTAATGATTACTATTTGATGCCATTACTTGAGACAACAGGATTTTTGTAAATGATATTTGATATACAGTAATATTTTCTTATCAACCATTGTGTGAAACAAACTATTCTCAAATGAGGGCTCTTTACTAATGTTGCGTTGACCCAGAGCAGGTGCATGTGTTAACGTGAGGCATTGTAAAGTATTACACTTTTCAGTTTGGAGTTTGTATTCATGTTTATTTAGATACAGTTATGAAGAGTTTAATTAAAATTTCCAGGTGATAGGTGTGAGGTTTCATCACATGAGTATACCCAGGATCTGTGGTGCGCTTTCACACCTCAGAGACAGTTCTGTTTAGCAATATGAGCAACACCCAGTGTCTGAAAAGCTCTGACTCAGAGAACAACCCAGGAAGACCATATATTATGAAAGATGCTCTGTTGCTAAAACAGCTAGCCCAGTTACTGAAAACGCCGGGTAAGGAGGTTGGAAAATAGGTGTGGCATCCCAACAAATGCTTTTATTTCTTACAAACTACAGGTACAAAAATAATCTGTTGATACGTAATTAGTACAACTGGTTTAGTGAGATAATGAAATATAAATCTACAACATGATATCCCGGAAAGTAAACTGCTTTGTATCCTCTTTTGTAAATTTTTTCTATCCCTTAGTCCCCTCAACCTAATCTAAAATCAAAGCCTCACGTTGAAACTGTAAGTTTGAGGGGAAAACAGATCAAATCAAAATCAAACAAGCACTAGAAACAACACCTTTCCACTCCTCCCACCTCCACGCCTGTGTGTAACTGACAGAGTGACTGACTCAGGAGTATCATGCCTTGGTTGGTTTCTGCACAGTTAACTTTGAGACCAGCAGAGGCAGGGACACCATTGTTACATCAGCATAATAGGCTATTTTGTAAAGCAGTAAAACTAGTAAACACAGATACAGATATAGTACAGGTAAATGATCCTGTATCAAACAAGAGTTTTCTGTGTTTAAAGTTCAGAGGAAAGATTTGAACATGTGAATGCTACTCTCTCTCTCTTATTACAAGGTTAAAATGTTCTTTACCTGAGCTCCCGTTGTGGTAGTATGTTTTTATTGTCTCAGTGTTGTTAAAATGACAATGGACAAATTTTTAATAATTCGTTAGGGGTGTAAAAATACATTAACATCCTTTTAAACTAGATGTAACTTTGATTAACTGAAACAGTACTCTTGAATGTGATACACGACCTGCATCCTTTAATACACATAAATTAAGTTTAAAGTGAATAAGCTGGTGTGAGGCGTGAGCTGTGCCTGTTTCACTGCTACCTTCTGCACACACAGCCCTGATCCTTCCAGAGGGTGCTCAGTCACCTTATTAATTGGAAACCATGTGAAGTCATCCTCATCCTGAACAGATGTGCACATGACAGAAATCAGGCACTAGCATTATAGATTTACGAATGCACCTACCAAGCTGCCTTGCTGACCTTCTTCAATGCCTCCATATTCAACCCAGTTCACCACTGGGCCCACCTGATTGCGTCTCTGGCCCACCCGATGGCCAGTCCAACAACATTTGGCAAACCACTGGACACAATGAGTTGAAACCGTTTAAAGTAATTCAAACTAGAGCTTTACCGATTTGGCGAGTATTAGATTAGCTTTCACCATAGAAACAATCAACTGTTATTTTGATGGTTGATGTAAATTAAGTTGAATTTTATTGTAAAATTTCAAACACCGTAGATTCTGCTTGTCATTTGTAAGGATCTCTTATATAATAGTAAATTCAATATGTTTTTGTGTTTGGACAGCTGGTAACAAGAAGTTGTTATTGGTTGATTATCGGTTGATTGATTAAACTACGCCGCAAACTGCTGCTTCGTTGCTGTTTATTGCTGTCTTTGTGCTTCCGCAGCCTCAATGCAGAGGCGGTAATACTGATGTAAATAGACCGCATACCCGTCCTGATCAAGACTAATTTCGCAGTAAACGTCATAAACCATTACGTCAAACACATCTGATATTTCAACGGTTTGAATATGGCGATGATCCCACCTGCCATCAAAACATTTCGCGGGAATGGCTGGAAGTGGTCACGAGAGTGTAATGACGGCTAACTGAAACAGGCGGTTCTCGGAGTTACCTCGAGCCCATTGACGGCGTGGCCGGACGCCCTGTGGTAGGAAACGTAACGTCGCGTTTGATTGGACGTTGTGGTTAGCGGCTCGTCCTCCCCCGCCCCAGCAGCTCGCTCGGCTTCCTGCGCCAGCAGCGGTGTACCGAGGCTGGGCTGCCGCTGAGAGACCCGGAGTCAGGCGAAACCCGTTCAGTTAACCCAAACTGGCATCGCAGCGCTGAGGGGTTCTTTATGTTAAACCGAATAACGTTTAGGTTGGATCCCGCGCCCTCTCTCTCTGTTTCACCACCGCCCGCCCTCCGATGTCGGACTTCAAGCCTGGATCGTACGGCTCGGCCGTGTGGCTGAAGGTGAGCGATCCCAGGGCTGCCGCGGCCGGGAGCCCGCGGGATCAAGCAAAGGTGGTGGAAAATGGCTGAAGATGACGAGCCGCCGCGTCTACCGCGTTATCAAGCCCCGCTGATGTGGGGTAGTTCAGTTGTACTGTTTTTAGCTGTATTTGAGCGATTAGAAAAGCTGGCCGTGCTGAGCCAGACTGGTTTTCAGTACCTCCGTCACTGCACAGTCTTTGCTAGAAAGCTAACGCTAACTAGCATGTAGCAGGTTGTTAGCTGTTGGCTAACGATAAACGGTGAAATAATGTCACAAAGGTATCCGTATTGGTGCTTTTTTGTCATTGCTGCAGTCGGTAGTGTAGAAATATTGAGGGCGGCCGGTTCAGTTGTCGGCGGTTGGTCCTGTCACGTTGTCGGTCGGTGGTTGAGTTAGCAGTGCTACGCTAGCTGTGTTATTTGGATTACACGCTAGCGTCTGCTAATGAGGAAGCCATCGCCATGCTCCAGAACTGATTCTTTGTGCAACGTGGTATACCGGCAAGCATACAGCACTACTCAGTCAGGTGCCAGCCAAAACTTTCATATTTATTTATTACTTTTTGGTTAAAGTTACAATTATAGCGACGTTAAACCACGACTCAGTGTTGGTCAAGAAATGCTCCCGACTGCTGGTGCTCAAGACTCTCACGCTCCGGTTAAACGGTTCAAACGTTTTGTTTGCCCACCTGCTGAGTGCGACAGGGCTCCTGGCCCAGTCAGCAGTCACACAACAAATTTGCATGATGTCACCCGCAGGTTTACTCACACAATAGTCTGGCAGTTGAGACAAAGTGTCACATTGCATGTTTCGACCTTTTGTATGTGGACAACACCACATGAGTTGTACTCTGCTCAGCGTGGTGCTACTATGTTGGTATCTGTCACGTATCTGTAAGTCTCCACTCTACTACCAAAGAGAGCTCAGTACTTTCAGTACTTCAAATTAGATGTCTTTTAATATGTGTTGCATCTTCAGTCCAGATGTGGTTAATAAAAATTTGAGAGATGAAACATATGCAGTTTGATTGGTTGTCAAGCAAGTTTTCCTTTGTTGATATGGAAATTCATGATGTCAAAAGAGAGATCTTCTGTTATGTGTGTGATTGTAGATATCATGCAGAGCACCCAGCAATAGGACTTTGAAGATATCCCGCCGTTGGGGTTGCTGTTCTGGTCTTTTGGCATGAACTCAAAGTTGTGGGTAACTTTAAATGTAAGGTAATACTTGAGGAGAATATGCAGCATATAGCTAGCATTATGCTATTTGATGAGTTTATAGGGCACTGCTCCTCAATATCAGGCTCAAAAATGTTCGCTCCAGTGAGCTAGCATTTTGCTAAAGAACCACGAAACATGGGGCTGTCTCCTGTAAAGCTGTGGTTGTCACAGATTTAGGTGTTAACATGAAAATAATGTCTTTCTCACAATTTTCCTCGCTACAGACAAAATACACATTGATTGATGAGCAGGAGACACCGCTTTGTGGAAAACTATGCCTTGAGGTATTTGGTAAATTATGTTTATCAGAAGTTTTACTCACTACTTTTCTGATAGTGCCAATATGAAACCATCACATTATTCCATTTCCAGGCGGCATGAGAGAGTAAGATGCGGATGGCAATGGAGCTAAGATCTTTGCCTATGCTTTTGACATTGGCAGGCAGCTGAGCAGGAAGGCCATTACGCGGAAGAGCTGCTCCTGGTAAGTAATTTGTTCATTACATCAAGTGTGATTATTTCTCTTTTCCCCACTGGAACATCTAGATCAACTCTCTGTGCTGGCAGGCATCCTTAGTGTGGAATTGTCGCCGGCGGGACCTGCTGATTGTAATCAACCTTGAAGTTAATTGTCTGTATCCAGATGTTTTATTGTTTCTGCTGTTTGTTATAACAGTTAAAAACTGTAAGATGGGTGCTGTGCTGCTGTGAGGTTGCAGCAATTAGTAAGACCAACAAACAACGTATCTTTATCTTAATAAAAAAGATTTTGAGTTTTTTTACAGTGTATGCTGGTGTGCTGTATGAACCTGACCTCGCAGCCTGAGATAATGTTATTGCAAATATCAATAAAAAACTTCTTTATAAGTCATGCCTCTTTTCACTTAACAAGACTGAGGTAGGCAACGTAGGCATCATGAGGTTAACCAGCTACAACAATGAGTAACGTTACTGACTTAATGAGCTGTAGGTATGTTGTAAGCTGTGGACTGACTGATCCTGGCTAACCTTGATCTGGATACATGTCTTGCAGGGAGAAGCACAGAGGAGGCATAACCTAGTTTTCAGTCATCACATCAACTCTGTGACAGTGGACAACGACAGACAACCTGCGACTGGTGCCAGTGAACTGGAGCCCCAAACGGAGGAGATCTCTAAGCAAAGGTAAGACCACAGCTACACTACTGCTACTGAATTTCTGTAGCATTGTAGGAATAGATCATTGCACAAAATTAGAAATTCTGTCTATAAGTAAATGATCTAATTTAATAAAGGCTAGTCTGGCTGTATCAGAAACAAGCAGATATGTGCATTGCTCAGAAAATCAACTATGAATATTTACTGGATACTGAACTGACGATACTGAGAAGTTAGCCTTGTGCCATGACATCATATTGGGCTCCTCTCACACACTGAGTGGTTAAGTTTTTTTTTTTAGAAAATGGGTTTAAAATATCTCATGTTGTAACCCAGGGTTAGCTAGTCTAATATATAATTTTCATTTGGTGCATTCTAACATTTACATATGTCTATATTTCTTTTGTATCCTCTCACTTGCTCAGAGAGCAGTCTCTGTACTAGCTGTGGCCATCCAACAGGGTGCCATACTGTGGAGGGCAGTATTTGGGCTAGACACTTTGCAGCTACTGCTTGTAACGGGGGAGCTGGTGGAGGGAAGAGGAGTGCTCCTGCTGCACCTACTATGAGTGTCATTATCCTCCTTGTTCCTCATTGAGAGGAGGGTATGTACTGTAACTGGCATACTGTCAAAAACTTGTATGATTTTCAAAGTAGCATTTCGAATTCAGTGATAGGCAAATCAAAGGTGTTTAGACATGACCTTCTGAATCCAATCACATGTTTTGTCTGGTGAAATTCTTACCTGGATGACAGCAACAAAGCATTTCACAGTCTATTTCAAACCCAAAAATGACCTTGCTCCTTGTCTTTCCACAGCTGCGGGGTTCGCTGCGGCCGCTGCCAGGTGGCGCGTTACTGTGGCTCCAGTGCCAGCAGAGGGACTGGCACCCCACAGGGGGAAGCAGTGTCGCAGGCATGGCGGGTGCTGGCCTGGAGTCAGAGCCGAGCGATGATCTGCCTCCATCCTCGCCTGGGAGAGGATGAGGAGAGTGGGGAACAGGGTTTGACTTGGCATGGGAGGAGGCGGGAATGAAGAGGTAAAAGCAGAGAAAATTGCTGATGAGAGACTAACGACTGAGGACAATGTTAGTTGCTTGATTGTTTGATGGATTGGAGGAGAAGATGGAGGAGAGGAAGAAGAAGAATAAAGCAAAAGGCTGCCACTTCCAGAACTGGTAGTTCTCATAAAAGCTTGCTTTTCATGTGGATGACGAGGAAGGTATTATTTGTTGTTTTTGTTTTTTAGACTTGTTTTTGTCTTTCTCGAGGAGAGCCCTCAGGCTCTACCTGCTGCTGGTTTTGTATGTCGAGGGGAAAAGTAGTCTTGTTGATGAACTGGACAAGCTTCCTGGATACGGTCGAGGCAACGGGACAGTGGTAATCATCCCTTTTGTTCCTCCACCCAGCCGCTGGGTGTGGGCGTCTGTGCAAACAGGGACCAGGGGGCTACAGTACCGTCGTTCAGCGGCTAATGGGACATGGACCTTTTTCTATGTATCGCTCCTTCTCCCAGGCCTCCTCTGGTGCGCCACGGCTGCCGTCTTCCACGATGTCGACACCGCCAGCCCCGCCTCCCTGTCTGTCATACTCACGCGCAGCCAACCCGACACATCAGATGAATTTCACTGATTGAATCCGCACAGTATTAGTGTGGGGTGTGTGACGTCTTGATATTATTGATAATGGCGTCATATGTCTTGTGTATGTATGTGTGTGCTGTAATATACTGAAGGACAATGAAATGGTGCGACATAGGTTATGGGCCGGACTAATGTCATCATCTTCAAGGGCCATAATACACAATTTTAAATTTCATATTTAATCATTAACTGGTGGTTAAAATATTTTCACTGTACTATAATAAATGACTGCCAAATAAAGGAAGCTGTAAATTTTCTAAGTTTTCTTATTGTTTTTTTTTTCAAAATCGTTTGATTGGACTTGTTTGGTGGTAAATATATGGTACAAGTTTTAATGCCTAAGCAACTGGATTTATTACGATAAATCACCATTTTCAAGGTTCTCCAGTTACTGTTTAAAAGCGGTCCTGGGTGACTGCATAGTACTGTATGAACCTTTTCCATGATTACAAGAACTCAAAACCTTTATACTTGTGATCACGAAGCGATTATCTAATGTTCTGAGACAAATGTCCCTGTCAAAAGTTGTCAGATGACACAAGAAACAAAAGTGGAAGAAATAATCTTTGCAAAGTCTGTTCTCTTCTTCTGGTTTGGCATTCTTTATCACCTGGTATGAATCCTCAGTCAGTCTTACTTTGCTGGTTTTTAAACACCTGTCTGTCTTCTTGGTATTTTACATCTGCGAGTTATGGTATGCGTGTGTTATTGGAATTAGAATTCGAGAGGGCAGTACTCGATTTCTCATGTGAGAGTTTGCTCTAAGGGTTATTTTTTGAAAATTCTATCAATGGACTATATTTATTTAAAACATTTGATTGTGAAACATGTATTTTGTCCCTGTGAGTGGTATTTGAAGGCAAGCGTGGCGACAAGTGGACAATGTGGGGACCTTTTATGTTGCATCTTTTTTTGTTGTTTTTGGACGGGGAAAGGCTGAACATTTTATCCCCGTTACTTCATTTCTTTTTTTTCCCCTTTCTTTCCTGATCCTGAATGAACTAATAAATGAGTCCTCCTCGTTGTAAGCCTTCCAGATTTTCCACTAAAACTCTGCACTACCATTATTGTCACTAAAATCTTCCACGTGAGAGGCGATCTTGATGTAGCTTGAATTCCTCATATAAGCGTTTTATTTTGGAGAGAGTGGTTTTATAGACAGAACTATTTCCTGCTAATTTTTCCTTTTTAAGACCAACTTCAGTCCAAACAAAAATTGTTCTGTGTCAATTTATCCTCAATCACCTGCCTTCCTTATATTCTACAATGCACACCTGCGCCATACAATGTCCTCTTATGTCTTGGGTGAGGTCAGACACTTAAATTAGCAACAATTCCATATACATCGACTTGTTGATATTCTTTTGTATGTGTGTGTGTGTGTGTGTGTGTGTGGGTGAACAGGTTTTCAACACTGCACTAAGATTTGGCTCCCCATATTGTTAGCTATTTGTCATAGATGGGTCAAGGGAGGGGGTGTGAGATTTGGACAGAGTGTACAGATTGCATACGAAATCTTTTGTTTGTAGAATATAAGCATTAATCACCCTAGAAATAAGAGCTACAATATGAATGGAAGAACAGTTGGGGATAACTGACAGTTGCTTTTTCCAATGTAAAATGATAATAAATAAAATGAACCTCATTTTATTTGGAGTTGAGTGAGTAATACTGATGTAGGATGCTCTTACATCTTTGAGATGTTACATTAAACGCATTTGACTCTGTCACCATTAGTGTGAGAGTGGGTGAATTAGGATCTACTGTAACAAGTATAGGAAGTAAAATAAGGAAACAGTTTTACAGATTGTTGGCGTGTGGATATTTTTAGTCACACAGGCAGAAGACCACATGGAAGATGCTTAATTTTTATGAAAGTTAGTTTAATAAACACTGAAGAGTCTAAGATGTCCTGGGAGAGATGCTGAGTTATCCAGGACAGGGTATCCATAATCCTCCCAGCTAGATGAATCAGCGTCAGGAGAAAGTTTTACAGATGTGATACTTTTACAGTCACTCCAGGCCATAAGTACTTCGGACTGTTACACATTTTGTTAATCAGTCTGTCCTTATCCACGCTAATCAGGGCCAGATGAGTAATGGATACTACATTAAAGTCCATGTTTCAGCTTCAATCTGGTGTGGATTTTCTTTAGTACCAAAACTGTGAGACACAGTCGCTTTAACACATTGTGCCCAAATCATAAGGTTTCTTGGACCATGTCTGTGTTCATGCACAAAATCACATTGATTCAGAGCTGAGTTGATGTCTGGGTAGACTGTCTGTCAATGTGAGAGTAAAGGAGGTAGCAACCTGAGTGAAGAGGATAAGCAAACTTTTAAAAAGGACATTTAAGTGTTTATTAATGTACGTATTTATCAGCAATTATAACTTCTATAAATACAAATATTACCACAACTGTGTTTACTAGATTCTCATCTACCTCTTTTCAAGCACCAGTTTTCCACTGACTGAATATTGCCCGCAGATATTAGAAGTCTGTTGCTGGAATCATTAGAAATCATAGTCAAACAACAAAGAGTGAGATATAAGGTAAACTATGATATCACTTGTTATGGCTCTGCAAAATTCAGAGTCTGATTCTTTCTAAGTGGTTTTGATGAGAAAAGGCAACTAAATGTAGCATTATACTGCTCTTGACACTCAATCCAATCAGTCTGATGACCTGCAACAGAACTTATCTGTAGTGACTCAGAGAAACAAGATTATTTTAATGTAACTTAACAATGGTAGAACTTAAAGTGTTATACAAAATTAACTGAATTTACGTGCTGTGATAATTGCCTAATAATCTAATTTACAAACCAAATGAGATAATGATATGAGAGTTGCAACAATTATAAATCTAAGTGTGTGGAATTAGCGTTACCCGAACTACAACCGCTGGTTTAGGACCCGAGCCGAGCCAAACTACACTGCTGTAAAACTTGATATTTGATCTCCACCCACCACATTCACCAGTACTCAGTCAGATCATTTCCTCCATGCCTCCTCTGATTTGATGGTGACTTGCTTGTTGTCCTGTTCTGCCATTAAAACTAAACACCATCAGGCCTTCACTTCCTCTCAGGCTATTATTAATGACAGGTCCTTCATTGTAACCTGGTGCCAGACTGCTATTTGGGACCTTCTTGTTTACTACGCAGTGCCTTAAGAACCAACCTCTGAGTCACAATATATTTACTGTTTTACCTTGTCTTAATAATAAGAAAAGGTCAGTTTCTGAGGTTGTAGTTTACCTTTAACATGGATTCTGTGTGTGTGTGCTTGTATGTGTGAAATGTAGCATCCATGACAGAAAAAAATGCACTATAAATATATGAGCTCATCAATTTAAAAGTATATTAATCTTTCTTTCACTCTGTGGTTTGTGCTGTTAATCCTTTTTATTTCTGAAATCTTACATCATTTCTTTTTCTCTTGCATGTAATAAGTAACAGATGTTCAGCTGCTCTGCTGGTAACTTTAGCCTCTGTGTTGATACTCGTGTCTCAGAGTGGTAGTTAGTTCTCCAGCTGTCTCTTAATTCTTCTTCTTCTTCTTGCGCATCTCCGGTCCTCAGCAGAGCCCTCTCCACCTCTTTGAGATCGCGGTGGTGTCGAGAAGTTCAGCGGAGGGTCACAGTCAGCAGGGTGTGCGGTCGTGAGCCTAGGGTCTCCAAATGGCATTTAACAGAGACAAAGACAAGTTACTTTAACTAGCACCAGCTTTCATGTGTTAATCTGTTCACTGGGTCCTAAACCTGAAGCTGCTGTAGTTACCAGTTACAGATTGATGTTAAGTGTGTGAATAATAAACAGATGTCCTCCCAAGTCTGATGTGTGTAATGTAGTGAAAATGGAAATCTGAGGCTGAGACTGTGATGGGGGGTAAGTGGTGTTGTAGACCTCCTCATCTGATGAGGCATGGCTTCTCTACTTTGAGGGGTTGGCCCTGGTTGTTTAAACAACCATTAAACAAATCCATGGCTCAACATGGAACGGCCAACTCCTCAAGTCAAAGACTCAGCAGTTTACCAACACCTGAAGGTAGAGGGACACTCCTTGGAGGACAATGTGCATATTTTAGATAGTGAAGACAGACGGTTTAAAAGAGGAGTGAAAGAGGCCAAAGGTCTAGTTGCCTTCGATTCAACTTATCTTGGATTTACCATGCTTAGTTCTTTATTTGTTTTTTTCAGTTTGGTCTAAATCTTTATGTTTTTTCCTATGACTTTATTTTTTATGACATTTTCTTTTAATCTTACTTGTTAAAATCTAAATAATCTTTCATTACATTTATATTTACATTTATATGTGTATTATGTTTATTTTATATATATATCCTGTTTATATGAAACAAATGTATATCAGAATTATTTATCACTTACATAACTTGTCATTTTTGTTTATGTCTAACATGGCCAGCATATTTATTTAAATTTATTATCTACTTTTACTTTATTACTGATCTACTTTGAAGTATGTTTGTTGTCTGTTGCAGTACCTCCTCCTCACCATTGGGTGTCGCCAGCGCTCACACAAAACGCTGCTCTTCTCTCTTTCTGTGTTTTTGTTGGTTTGCAGCACGGAAGTTTTATAACAGCAGAGTTATGTGTACAGTCTCAGGCAGTGTTATTTCCCATCTAAGACTCTAACCTCCAGCTCCACAGCAGCAGACAACATGGTGAATCTCGGTCTCACCAAAGTGGACGATGCGCTGGCGGCAAAACACCCGGTGGGTTTTTATTTCGCACCTTTTTCCTCGTCTGTGCAGTCTGCTGATCTCTGGAGGACACTGAGTCAAACTAACTGATACACACACTGTATCACCTCTGTCATGTGCTGGATGTTAAACAGCGTATAAATGTTTAGGAGGAACTCTCATGTAGTAACAGCTGTTCTTTGTATTTAGCTTCTCTCTGTGTGTCTCAGGGTTTAGGGAGTTATGCTGCCTGTCAGTCTCATGCCTTCATGAAGGGGACTGGGACCTTTGTACTTGGTAAGTGATGTTTAACATCCCAAACTGTCCCGTGCTCACCATCCACCACACTAGAAGTTACAGTGTATTGTCATTTATGATTGTATTGTTATCATAGAGATATCAGATATTTTAAAAAGTACATCAAACTGAGTCATTTTTATTTTAGACTCCTCTTGCCAGTGCTTCTAAATCCCTGATCTGACAAATCTTCACTCTATTTTTCTGAGCTAATGTCTCCATGTCTACAGTCAAACACTGAGGACAATGGACCAAAATAAGTAATGTTTTGTGTGTAGTTTCAACTACTGACAAAACATTATTTTGACCAGTGTATACCACAGGAGGGAGCTGTGCTCTGCAAATGCTTCTGGTATCAACAAAGTATCTCATGTTGCACACTAACCTCAGCACAGAGTGATGATGATTGTATTATCATGTTAGATTTATTTTTAAAAAGGGCTTTAATATGTATTGAAAATATGTAAGATCTCTAGCTAAAACTATTTTGACTTCTGTTAAAATGAAGTTTAACATGATGAACTTCAGACCGTATAGTACTTAAACAGATATTGATATATGCAGGACATTAGGAATAGAAATGTTAGTTTTTCCATGTTGCTATTTAATATTGCAGTTAGCATCCCCACAGTGAATATTGGAGGTAGTCACCTCTGAAATTGCTGTCATAACCCTCTATTTACTCTGTGGGATTTTTTTTTTTTTTTTTTTTTTTTTTTTTTTTACAGAAATCTGCAACATATATAAGATATGAGGAATTTCCATCCAACTTGGTTTCTCTGCCATAGTTTGTAACTTAAAAGGAGGGTATACACACAAGGCTACTGAGTTGATGAGAGTCAGTGATGAGAGTAATGTCTGCAGACTGACTCCAAACTACAGTGGATAATAAATTGATCCCAGTCTCATCAGGTCTAAAGAAATAAATAGATAAATAATAAATTTGCAGGCAAAGAACTGCAGGTGTAAAATGACACGAGTGTTAACACAAAGTACTTGCAAGACTGCAGACTTGGAGCTATGAAAATGAGTGTTGCAGATATTGAATGAGTTATAGAAAGTATGAATGTTCATCCCGGCTGCAGGATGTGTCACTGAAACAGCCATTCAGGATTCAATGAGGCATCAATGCACCAGATGTGTCGTGTGCTGTGTTTGTAGGTGCTGTCGGGTTTTTTGCCCTTCAGAGGGTTTTACAGAAGAGGCTTCCTTATCCTCTTCAGTGGAGCCTGCTTGTTTCAATAGGTGAGAAGTGAAACGTGGGGTTTAAGTAAGAGACAAAACTGTATTTGCTCTTGAATATAAAAGAGTTATCAGTGCCATCTCTGCAGCCTCAGTAAGCCTCCCTCTCTCCTCTCTCAGTGGCGTCGTCAGTGGGCAGTTATGCAGTGACTCGATGGGAAACACAGAAATGCTCAGACCTCTGGTTGCTACTAGAAACAGGAAAAGTGCCGGACAGATCGCCGCCACAGGGTGAGTACAGTGAGCTGCTGCAGACTTGCTTGCCTCTCTTCATGGCTCGTACCGGAAAATTATGACTGTGGATTTTTTAAATAGTAGTACTGGTTTTTAGATAAAAGCGTAAAATGAAAAATTTCTGAGAACATTTATCAATATTTTTGTAGACTTTTATGCCTAATATTTATCTCTCTCTGTGTTTCTTTCAGTACATAAAACAGACGAATCAAAGGGATCAGGGAAGACAAAATATGGTGATATAATGGAATGAACATAATTATGAATAAACATGTTTATCTACTGTAAATAACTGCACCCCTTCATAAAATATTCTACACTGGAGACGTCCAGATAAGCCCTTTATTAACCATCAGTTATTTCCTCAATATACCACTTGCACTTGCCACTCAGAGTTTGTGTGAAGCTTTTGAATTCCATAACAGCATTAACATTTGGATACTCAGATGACTTTCCTGAATCAGAGGTCAGGAATTAGTTTGGGTTTTTATGAGGAATCAGATGTTAAGCTTATGATCCGGTGTTATTATTTGGACGTGTTTGTGTGACATGCAACAGAATTACCGCTGCACTGCCAAAACCAGACATTAGTTGTCACTGTATACCTCATGGGGATTTGCAGAGCTGCGTGTGTCAGACCCTTGTGGGTGAACCGACCCAGTAAATGACTAGTTTCTGTTTTCAAGCGTACAATCTAAATTACACTTGATATTTTTAATCCTGTATGCCTTGGACTACAGAGAGCAATGAGTCATGCTTTTAAATAAATAAATGTTCTAAGCTATTAAGTAAAAGTCTCAGGGTGGCAGTGTAATCCACGTGAAATCATTTACTGTTGTTGCTCTCAGCTGTTGCGTGTTTACTCACCCGTCTTCAGTCCAGTGATGCTTTAATGAGGCCTGTATTATCTCAAGATGAGTAAACGTTAATCCTGTTTGGATTTATTGCAATGTTGCATCTGTGAAAAAAACATAAATTTAATGAGATTAGGGTTTAATTTAGATGTGATGGCAGCACGAGCAATAGATTAGGAAAGCAAAGAGGTGAGAGAGCACATGTAGAAGTCATTGTTAATTCAGCATTTGCAATTTTTTATGAGGAAATTGTCACTGGATTGACTCAGAAGAGGAAGCACTTTTAGGGAGAACTAAAACTGATGTTTCTCTCATTTTAACTGCTAATGGCTGCCTTTTATATTATTGATGTGTGGAAAACAATTTCTGTTTTTGTCCTTTAAAAAAAAAATATTTTAAGGATAGTTGTCTTTTTTTCCCCCTAAAGTATACAGTACAATAAAAACACCAAATACATTCTGTATTTTTAAACACAGCCAGAGTATGACTGCACTTATTGTAAGCTGCTTTGGACAAAAGCATGTGTCAAATGAATGCAATGTAATATATTTTGTCAGTAATAATGCCAAGAAACAACACAATAATCCATCCTCCCTTCATCTACATGCACAAAGACGCCCACATGTTTGTGTTTTTGACCAAACAAAAAGGGAAAATAGGACAAAGAGAATGACTCCTGAGCAGCTATCAGTGTGGACCAGCTGCTCCAGTCTAAACACATACTGCCATGATCAAACTTCATGTCAAAATATTAAATATAACTTAAAATCATTCACATATTTTCAAGACACATACCACCTCATCTACACAACCACAGATATTACATACGTTTCCAAGTCCATATCATTGTTAATGCCTGTGGGATCAGAGGCAGAGGGCTTGCACCAGCATGTTGGATGCCTCCCCCTGCCTAAATTGGTTTAGACTGAGCAAATATAAGCCCACAAAATTCCCAAAATATAAGCGCGAGCATATTCGCACGCCGCTCTATAAGTCACATGCGATAACCAGCTACATACAGAGTGTGACGGGGAGGGGAATGCTGCTGATCCTGCCTCAACAAACACCCAGATTCAAATGTATTACCATATTGAACGTCTGCCATCCATGTAAAAAAAAAACAAAAAAAAAAACAGGAAAAACATATACCAACACTGGAGACATTTACCATATTGACATACAAAATGATGAGCCAATCCAGGTGCAGCACTCGTCCCCTTCATAAAGACAGATACTATCAGTTGTATGTGATTTGCATGTGCAGAGAAAGAAGGTCTTAATGCATGTAAATGAGATCTGTCATGTTTAAATTTTTGAATCAACGTGTGAAAATCTCTAAAACTATAAACATGTCAATCCTGCACAAAATTATTTTGTGGTGGCAAATGTGTCCACAAAAGAAAAAAAGTGATTATGATCATGTTCTGTTGTTTGCATAGTTGAACTAGTTTGTACAATAAGGTGTTAGTAACATAAATTCTGCACCATGCAGTGCAGGCCATTCAAACAATGGAGTCCTTCAAGCACATTTTAACACCTCAAGTGAATGAAGCGACCAAAGTCCAGGCTTTTTTTTTTTTTTTTTTCATTCATGGAGAACGAGCCAAAGAAAATTCTGAGAGCTGAAAAACACAAGCTCACTCACTCAGAAAATGTTTGAGGCAGCAGAGGAGAAAACGCCTAGATGGGAGATTCTCATAGTAAAAGGAAATCTGACTAAAGGGATATTTTGGCTTTGGTTTAATATTCCTTTTTCCCCCTTCCATCTCTGTGCAGTCTGATTCCATCCCCCACTCTTGCCTCCTCTCTCTCCGCGCTCTCGTCCTCCCACTGACTGTAATTCAAATCTGATTTAACACCTCCAAGATTTGAACGTTTTGAAGTCTCTTTCTGAGCCTCTCTCAGTCCAAAAAAAACAGGCTTCATGAATTGAATAAGCTCTCAAATCCTTTGTCACATGCACACTGATACGGCTGAAGGAAAAGACTTAGAGAAACAGAGAGCAAACAGGAGATAATGAGGGAAAAGACTGGATATGAATTACATGACGTGACTGACCGGCCAGTGGAGCTGAAGAGCTGCCCAATAACTAAAACAAACAGCGGTATGGATGGACTGGCCCACTGAGACACTTGGCAACCACTGGCATGGTTAATAAATCCCAAGGAGTGTGTGTGTGTGTGTTTGTGAGCTTGTTTTGTGCAGCAGCGGCAGCGATGCACGTGCGTGACAACATGAGAAAGAGGGACGAGGAGAGAGGGTGGAGCGCCAGTTGTCTGACTCTGTGATTCGAAAGATCGCACTGAGCCGAGCTGCAACTGACAGTGGGTGTGTGTCTGTCTCCTTCCTTCACTGTCTGTTCTTCTCAGTTATATAAGGATTGAGCCTGAATGCTGAAAAAGTTCAAAAAAAGAAAGAAGGAAAAAAAAGCCTGGTAATAAACAACACAATTTCCAACATTTGCAGCCCTAAGGGAAAAACTAAACCCACTCCTGGAGCAAAATCTATAAACCTGAAACTGCATTATTGGGTATTTGAGCATCTGATCTGTTGAGCTGCTCCTGAAGCCTGAGTTGTAATCAATTCCCACAAATTAATGTTAAGGACAACTGGTGTGTGATTGATTGTCAGAGGGAGGGGAGTGTATATGTTTGCCCTAAGGGGAATTTTATTATCATGTCCTATCTTTCAGGCTCTTACAGTGCATTTGATAGACATAATAGGGAAAATAACATGATTCAGTATCTGGTTTGACAGGAAAATAACTGAGAATCACAGGGAGCCCTTTGTGACAGTAAGGACAGTATCTTCACTATTCATCTCTACATAGTTTTTGCACATGATGACAGGTTGAGAGTTCAAGTCTGGGCAGGTCAGGGCTAAACATGGGTCTGTAGGCCCCAGAGTTTCTCTGTGACCTATCGCTCAAGAAAGAGAAATAGAAAAAGTGTCACTGAAGTGCCAGAACAAGTTTATGGCGTTCTGACTGTGTGGAAAGTTGGATTTCAGGCTGAGTGCGGGGAGCGAGTGCAGCTTCAGCCTGACTGAGAGAGGATCTGATATAAATCATACACGTAATATCAAAACTGACGTGCGATGAAAGCGCCTTTGAGGGCAGGAGAAACACAGCTATAATTTTTATTTTGATAGTCTTTGTTGTTGTCACTTGATAGTAGCCTCACCTGGAGGTCAGGGACTTTCTGTAAAGTGTGACCAAATCAAAAATGAATGGTTGTTTATTGAATAACATCCCATGAAATGCAAGGAAAAATACATCGAAACATTCAACTTTCAAACTCAGAGATCTTAGAGTCATACAAGCAATATCTATGAGAAATATCTTCTATAGAAGATTATTACATAGCATTATGAGCTTATATTAGCTTAAAAAGCACGAACATGTATAAAATGTTAACTCTTAACTCTGCACAAGATGCATCATTTTCTATCAAATATTGCACGTATTACAAATTGTCAACTCCATAGACTACTCAGTTCAGTTGGGTTTTTGAGAATGCCAGGGACGCATTGAACAGAGGTTTTATTCATTATATCGTGAATAAACATGCTTCACAATCATGCAGCTTACAACAGATATATCATTGCCTTCTTTCATAATCAATTGATTATACAGTGTATAAAATACGCTATACAGAAAATGGGCAATCAGATCAAATGCTTTGCAATATGTTCGAAATAAAGTTAAGGTATTGGAACCAGATTTTAATGCAGGATCCCTCTCAGGAGTAGGACTAAGGATGGAGGACCCATCAGTTGATGTTGTGTTTCAGTAGCAAATTTCTAACAACGGAGATAACCAGACTTGTAGACCCTGATGATGTGGAATGAGCTCAGATCTTGGGCCAGTATGATGTAATACCTACAGTAAACCTAGTCTGTCCTACTATATATGCTTATATCTGAGAATTGTCTTAAGACTTCTTAACATTGTGAACCCTCAAATCACAAAGTAAAAGGTTTAAGGTGAAACAAAAGGGTTCTGTTCTGCGATGACTGTAAGCAGTTAGTGTAGAGCTGTAAAAGGATAGTTTACCCAGCTCTTCTGATTAGGTGGGGGCCGTATAATATCCAGGCTTTATGAATAACGTCTCAGCAGCATTAGTAATAACAAAAAGCGCAACTCAAATTGAACCCAGCTCAGGCTCGCACCAATGAGAGCTGGAGCCTGTGCACACCGGGCCAATGGCTGGTCCTGGACGCTCGCGCACAGCGTTTGAAGGGTGGTCCTCGGCAGAAAAAGGAAAGTATGGATCAGAGAGCGGCGGAGTATCGGTGAAGGTAGACTCACGAAACGGTAAAATATAAACAGATTTCAGGCTAAAAATTCCGTTTGAAGACACATGTGCTAGTGTTCAGTAAGCGAGAATTCATTGTGTTACTTGTATGTGCAGCTGTTTGTTTACACAGAGTTAGCCAACTTGTGTTGGTGTGTTTTTGATTGATTAGTCAGCGGAGATTATCACTACCTCCATGGCGTTGATAGCGACTGACCGGGGCTGCAAACCGAACCGGGACTTCGGCGACGACAGTCGAGTTGGGCTGAGAAAAGAAGCGTTTCAAGGCAAGACGAGAGCTTTAAACTGCCAAAATGCGTTTTCGCAGACGGAGTATTCAATAGATGGCCTGCCCAAAGCTTTCCCTCCACAGTCTGAGGACCCTGTTTGACATTTTGATGATGGTGGACGGGGTTATGTCCACATCTCGAGATCGAGAGCCGCTGGCAGGGCGCGGACACCCAGACCCTGCCCGTTGGCGGGGTGCTGAACCGCCCCAGGAGGGTCACCCCGCCGCATGGGTGCCTCACCTGAGCGGTTTGTTGCGGGCTGCGGTACCCATGCTCAACCTGGAGAACAGCCTACACTTCAAGGCCCATGTTGCCGTCCACTCCGCAGCAGGCTCGAAGGTCTCTAGAAACCCGCCCTGTTAACCGCGTGTGGCGTCGGGACCCGTCGAGAACAAGGTCCGTCCGCTGGGGCCGAGCAACGTGACCAACACCCAGCAGCACTGGGCATCCTCCCTCCAGAGCTGGGCAGGCTGAGGAGGCTTGGGTACCCCCGCGTGTGTGGACCGGCGAGGTACGGCGCGGGTTTCGAGGTCCGCGAGTTTGAGCGGATTCTCGTCGCCCGGAGGAGGGTGTTACAGGGCTGACCTGGGCCATGCCACTAAACCGACACAGCCCTAGCAGAGCTTGTGGTCAGGTCCATTGAGTCGCTTGCTCTGGGAGTCGTCCGCAGCCCGCGACCAAGTGGCACTGTGCAAAACCATGGGTAAACAGTTCAAATGTTGTGAGGGTGGAGTATGAGGGCTGGAGGGGAGAAGGTGAGTTTATTCATGGGCTTATCCTGTGAAAGCTAGGAATAGTGAAAACCCATCACAGTCTCCCAAACCCAAGATGGGTTTGTCTCACTCAAAAGTGAAAGATATTGAATTTACAATGATGTCAAACAAAAAAGCACATCTACACATCTGAGAGGTTTTAACCAGATATTATTCTGTCATTTAAGGTGTAAAATTGTTGTCAAGTCATTTTTGTTGATGTGCAGAACTAATTAAATCATCTTCAGCACCCTCAGAATGTGCATGCAAACAGTTTTCTCAGCTGCATCTGCATCTCGCTTCCTATCCCACTCAGACTGATTTCTAATTCAGCTCTGATCTGTTTGTACCTCACTTTGTATTTGCTCCTGTTGCTGCAGACTTGAAACAAAAACAAAACTGTTATCTGGACGCAAAAGAAATGCGTGAGGATGTAAGGTCAGAAAGAGGCCACTGTGATCGCCAATACCAACCAGCACACAGAGACAGAACACACTTGAGACTAGATTTCCCTTGAGAGCAAGCCATTTGGCTGCATACTGAGCTGATATGTCCACTGCAGTCTTGCCAGCTTGATCTCATGTTATAATTTAATTGGGTGCAGTGAACCGTGTGGTAGACACAAGTGCACAATGTCTGCATAGTGCGTGTCAGTATTTGTCAGTCAGAAAAGGCACTTACAGAGTTACATGCCAACTTTAAAGGGAATTTTTAATCTCCAGAAGGGTCAGCTTAACAGTTATTGTTGTTGGGTTTTGACAACATACTTCTCAGGTATCAGTATTATGTGATTAACATGTGTTTAACACAGCTTAGAAGCAGGCCTCTGCTCAAAGATGGGTGCCCAGTTGAATAATTGCTGTTGTTAACCCCAGGTCAGGTCAGAGGTCATGTCAGAATTCCTGCAGAGATTTATCCACATTGAGGAGTCTGGCTCATGGAGGAGGACAGAGTTATCCTGCCATGGCTCTGTGAGGAACAGGCGATGGTCAGTTGTACGCGTGTTCGTATTTCACATTTGTTACATTTTCTCTGGTGCCGGATGTAGGTTGGAGGGAGCCACTGCAGAAGGCTCCAGTTTACTTGTATTATCTCGTTCATACATACAGGCTCACTGTTGTTCCTCTTCCTCTCAAGTCCATACGAGAGTCCTTTCACATACTCTATCTCTTTCTTTCTCTCTCTGCACACACACACACACTCAACTAAAGTTTCGTTGGGTTTGCCCTGATCTCTATACAGCCAGGCCTGTCTGGAGCTATAAAGGTGTTGTTTACTCACTCTCTCTCTGTTGAGCCCTTGGGGCTTTCACTGCTGGGCCGATGGATAGACGGAGCCAGTAAATGGACAGATACAAAAGATCCACATACTTTTGTGTACTTTTTCATGTAGCAGCTATTTGTGGTTTGGGCCTAGGGCTCCTAGATTTGATTAGGAAATCTTAATGCTGCAGCATACAGTAATATTTTTGGAAACCCTTTCTCAGTGTGCCTCCAACATGGGGAGACCAGTTTGGGGGGAGGAGAATTTGTTTGTTTCAATCATTAATGCCCATGAGCTAAAGTGAGCTCCTTAAAGATGTGGTTTCTGATCACCAGTGGTGGAGGAACTTGGTGGCCTGTACAGGTCTGTGTGATCCCACGTCCAGCACCTTTAGGGATGAATTACAGTGACTGCAGGCCAGGCCTTATCGCGCTTATCAGTGGCTGGCCTCACTAGCCTCTCATGGCTGAATGAAACATCCCTGCAGCCAGGTCCCAAGAATCTCTTGTGAATCTGAGCGACTGCATGGATGTTATGAATTTTACATATTTAACCCCATGGTTTTGTGATCAGTAGTATTCCAGCGGTCACATGTTCGGTGGGTGTCCATGCTTTTTTGTCCATATGGTTCGAGACAGACTGGACCAGCAGTGTCCATGCGGTGTCTCTCACATGCAGCCAAACCCTGCTGGATTGGGCCAGATTACAGCAGAGGCCAAGATAGATGCTGCAGCAGTGAAACCCTCCCAACACCCTGGACACTCCTACAAATTCCACAGGCACTCTTTTAAATAATCTCAGTCCTGTCTTGTTAAAGGGAAAAGTCAACAGGATGGTATACACCCACATCTAAAAATATGACAATGATGTGAGACACCGGTAGATACCAGGGAAATACTGAAGGCCAGAGCACAGATCTGAAGTTGTTATGCTAGATGGTGATAACGGGCGCTGAGCGTTTCAGAGTTCAAGAGTTCACAATGTGACAAACAATCTCACCAGGATCCATTTAATACAACGCAGTCATATCACATGGTCTTAGATCAGCAGATAGACTATACTCAATTGACATGGGGAATTGAAAAGTAGGTAGTGCATTTTTAGTTGTAATGCAGCCAACT
>BRZM01003523.1:0-23151 GCA_033238685.1 Lates japonicus
GCTGCTGCCTCGATGCTGTATCTCAGTGATGTCTGACACATACACACTGAAATAAAGTGATTCCTGTTGAACGTGTTCAGTCTCTGTTTGTTGAATAAAGTGTTCACAGCAAACACAGCAGGTCAGAGAGACTGAGACGTGATGATCTTCACGGAGTGGGTTTTAGTCAGGATCCCCTTTGAGTATCTTGAACTCACCCTGCTGCATTCATGGAACACAGCACCTAAGAGGTGACACAGGCAGCAAAACACCATGATAAATACCACTATGTGTTTTGTGTAAATGTGTTTCTGTCTGAGCTCAGAGCTAATGTGAGCAGAGTGAAGCTCCTCTAAGCAGGAACAGAAAAGTGAAGAAGAGTCCTGGTGGCAGGGAGGACAGAGTTAAATGCAGATTGATGCATGTGAAAGAAAACAAGTCTGCAGGGCTCCACTCCCCTCACATGGGTGGAGTTTGGACCGCGCAGTTTTCTGTTGTCACTGTTTGACTTATCTAGAGCTCTGGTGCAATGTACCCAGAAACCTGCCCAGTGCCCAGCTCTGCTGAACTTTGACCCTCCAAGAGTGATAACAGCTGGATCTGTCAGTCTGCCTTATCAACAGGCTGCTCAGAGGAGAGGCTTCGACCAGTCAACTTGTTGTCTAACATCTCTGTCTGTGAGAGGCCCGGCCTTCATAAGAGCAGCCAGCTCTCACACGAGTCCACTTGGGAGCAGAGCAGTCCCGGACAGTGCTTCGGATCTCTAATCCCCAGACCAACGAGACTCTTTAGGAGGTCTTCAGAAAACAACTGAAAGCTTTTCTCTCCTAAACTGGACAGAGGCATCATGCTGAGTAAAGATCTGCCAGACATTGAGGTAAATTATTATATAAATATGTTTCTTATTTGACCTCTTTTCTCTGTTTTCTGTCTTCATCAACAAACCATGTGTCTCTCATGGAACATTTTCTGCAGGTGAATCCACCTCAAATTAAACACAGTAAAAACATATTCATGCATTTATTAGTGTCATAATATTAACAGTGCACATCACAGTCCTTAAAGAGACACTTTTTTTATTAATGGCTATTGATGGTTATTGATCACTGAACAAAGGTCATGGTCAGTGTATAATATTTACCATGTTGTTACTATCATTAGAACAAGTCTCCATCTTTCTGTGAACCCACAGATCCTGTGTGATCAGTCTACCACACCACAAAGTCAAAAGAAAGAGTGGATCAGACCAACCGTTACAACAAGTCTTGAGAGGAATTTTAACAAGTGCAAAGAGGGATTAGCCTCCACCACTATGGACAGAACACTTATGTGCACATGACTGATGTCATCTGACCATCAGCTCCACCTATAGGAGCTCAGTTTAAATAAGTTGCAGAAACACCACAGTTTGATCAGCGTGTGCCAAAGAGAGAGAGAGAATCCAAAAGAAGCATTTACATCATACATCATCATACAGAAGTCCAGTAACACAGTATCATCAAACTCTGTCTGACTGCTCTGTACTGCATCATAGTAAATAACATATCTCTGGTCAGAACCACTTCCTGTATGTGACTGGACCAACAGCATTAAATGATCTGGATGAATACAGTGAAACTACACTGTATTCACCACTGCTCCTTGTTACAAACTCACTTTGTTCACTACACTTAGATGGGTACACAACCAAACACACATACTCACTCTCCTGTGTTTAACTGATTTGGGAACAGACGAGAGGTACCAGCCCTCCTCTGTAACTGCAGGACGAAGGATTAAAGGATAAAATGTCATGTTATGTAGTCCTAATGTGGTCTCATGGTGTGGCATAACAGGCCACGTGCTGTGCCGTGTGTAACAAACCGTAGATAAGTGACGTATGGTCCGGGGTAGAGGGAGATGGGGGTATTGGTGTGCACATGTAGAGATGGAGCAATGGTTTCTACAGACGTCATAAACATCTGAATTCAGACAATCTGACTTTGAAATTCTCTGTATATGAAGCTAATGGTCATGTAATACCTGCCAGGTAATGTCATCAGCTAACAAGATCATAGGTTATTAAACTATTAGAAGTTAGAACCTGGACATGGACGTTGAGTCTATGTTTAGGATTAGCTGTTGTAACAGGTTGTTAGTTGGGGACATACAGTAAATGATTTCCTCATTTCCACTGTTATGTATCCATCTGACAGGTCACATAACCTCAGTGCACTGACCCTGCAGTTCATCATTATCTTATCATCTTGACTCCCCACCATCCAAACAAGCAAACTTCCTAGAATGTTCCACAGTTTCAGTCTGTGTGCCTGCAGATGTGTGTGAGCTCTAAAGACTGATAACAGCAGCAGGAACAGGTGGAGGCAACATCAAGATGAAATTTGCTCTATTAAATGAATTTCATTAACACATCATTAATGCTCAGATCAGAACATGATGCTGGAGATGACGTGTGTCATCAACTCATACCTGAGTTTTACCTGAGTCAGATACTAAAACATGTTTTACACATGAAGACTGAACCTTCACCAACCTGTACAGTTCTGATGATGCCAAACATTTAGTCTTTATTTCTCAATCATATTTAGAAAATATGACAGACTGTGAGGAGTAACTACAGGTGGTATCTGTTATCCTGTTTTATCTCAAGATGACAACTGCTTATGTTCTGTTTTGTTTTTGGATGAATGTGTTATTGTGAGAAAGCAATGAGAAATGTGTTTGGCTATGGTAAGAAAATGGTTTTGATAATGACACAGTTAACTGATAATCTTGTGATTCTTCTGTAGCTGACACATTTTTAGATGTTCAAAACAAACGTGTCTGGTAATCCTGAGATCTGTGTTCTAGAGCAGCTAACTCACAGTCTGAACAGAGTCTTAGAGTGATAGAAAACAGTTCTCTCCGTTTTGTTACTGACGTGTTCATGTGTTGGTGTGTTTCTTACAGAGCATCCTGGCTCTGAATCCCAGGGTGAAAACTCATGCTCAGATCATGTCCACGGACAAGAAGAAGAAAGAAAAGAAACACTGGAAAAGAAACCCTGAGAGGGGCTGTGATGTACGATGCAACACACACACATACACATACACTTGTTTCCTTCACATGACTCTTCATCACTGTCTTGATGGTTCTTTTCCCTCCACTCTCCTCTCTCTCAGTCTTGTGTGAAGTTAGAAAACAACTTTGACGATATCAAACACACAACGCTGAGCGAGCGTGGAGCTCTGCGAGAGGCACTGAGGTGAGACTCAATGATGAACGTGTTTCAGAACAACCTTGTTGTAACACACTCTCAGTATCAGAAACACACTTACAGACGTGGAGCAGGCTAAACATTCTCCATGTTCATCAGAAAACTGTGGCAGACAGCAAATGCACACTGATTTTACTACTTTTTTTCTGATTTGAAACAAGATTTGAAATCTCAATAACCTGGTTCGCCTGTCAGATAAAAGTAAAATCTGTGTTTAGGTGCCTAAAATGTGCTGATGCTCCCTGTCAGAAGAGCTGCCCGACTAACCTGGACATCAAGTCATTTATTACAAGTATCTCTAATAAGGTACTACACAGAACACACACTCTGCTGTCTGCATGCTCACACAGTCAGGGTTAGCCCGTCCTGTGATGGAGGAACCATTTATAATAATGTAAGAATGAACATGCTAATCATGATGAACACAGTACTACAGTCATGGTTTGTGTGTGTGTGTGTCTGTGTGTGTGTGTGTGTGTGTGTATCAGAACTATTATGGGGCAGCACGGGCCATCCTATCTGACAACCCCCTGGGTCTGACCTGTGGAATGGTATGTCCCACATCAGAGCTGTGTGTCGGAGGCTGCAACCTGTATGCCTCTGAGGAGGGACCCATCAACATCGGAGGGTTACAGCAGTTTGCTACTGAGGTAGAATGTTTAGAAATGCCTGCTCACATGTATAAAACATATTACTTAGAGTTTGTAGAACTGTCTCTGAAAACCACTGTGGAAGTTTATATATCTCAGTTTGACCTGCAGTTTGAGATGAAAAGACTGATCTGATTTATGTTGAGGTAACCACAGACCTCCTGTTCAATTCATAAGAAATAAACAGTTCATATTACAGTTTGAACACATGTAGTCCTCTTACTGAATACCACAGTCTTCATCAGTGGATGGACTTTAATCAGTGTTTAGTTGCTGAGTTATGATGAACCTTCAAATTGTATAAGCCAGTTCTGGCCACAGTGATCACTGTTCATCAGAAGTTACAGAGCCTCACTGTAAAGTTAGCCATGTTGTGTTTAGAGTTCTGTTAGGGATGATATGACCAGGGTGTTACTTCAAATGTGTGTGTGTTCTGTTCACAGGTGTTTAGTAAGATGGGCATCCCTCAGATCAGGAATCCTGAACTCCCACCACCTGATGAGATGCCAGAGTCCTACCACACCCCTGTCGCTCTGATTGGCTGTGGCCCAGCTTCAATCAGCTGCGCATCCTTCCTGGCCCGTCTCGGATATGATAATATCACTATATTTGAGAGACAGAAGTACATTGGAGGGCTGAGGTAGCCTGCCACCATCTTTACACTGTATATCTTGTCATATTATAGTCTGCACATAATTATGCAAAGCAGGGGTTAAGATACGGGACATGCAGAGGAACTCACCACAATGAAAAAAATGCAAATCCTTAAAAAGCAAAAATAATAACAAATTCATTAATTCAGTAAAATCTTTAGGGTGACAAGATCAACTGACTATTAGTTATTTAGCAACTATAATACTAATATTTTTTGGAACAGTTTGATTTGGAAATTTGTTTTCAACGACAGCTGAATGAATGAAATAATCAAACCCAGAAACAGAGAGACATAATGACTGAATGAATACTGAGAAGCTGAGAATGGCTCCTAAAACCTCTTTATTGTATTTGCATGGTAGAAAATCAAGATGGAAAGAGGAGGGATATGATATGAGACCATGTCAAACAGGGTGTAGGGTCAAAAAAAAAAATCTCTGTTTTTCCATGCAGCACATCAGAAATCCCCCAGTTTCGGCTGCCCTATGAAGTTGTCCAGTTTGAAATAGACCTGATGAAGGATCTGGGAGTCAAGGTATGAACTGTAGCACCACACACTGTCCATAATGTTACATGAATAGTTAAGTCTTTCATTGGTTGTTTGACTAAAAAATGCTCCTCATTATGTTATTTGGTTACTAACAGTCACAATAGCCTCAGCTTATAAAGAAATACATGATACTACAAGATGTCACCCAACAAACACTAAAATCAACACCAACCCCATTTAGCCTATTGATCTGTTCATCTTGATTTGTTAGATACTAGGTATCCTAGTCTGAAGTGGTACAGTGTTAAAACATAAAACGTGTGTTTGCTGGTGTGTGCAGGTGGTGTGTGAGAAAGGTCTAGGTGTTAATGGGATGACTCTGACCTCCCTGAAAGAGGAAGGATTTAAGGCTGTCTTCATCGGGATTGGTGAGTACCACTCATGGATGTGTTTTTACACCTTTGAATTCATCAACAGTGATATACAGTAAATGTGTGTGAGTCTTCAACTTGGTCAAAGTAATAAAGGACACTCTGTAACAATCACACTGTATCTGTGCAGACTATTTTCTTCCAATAAATCATATGTGTGTGTCTGTGTATGTGTTTTTTACCCATGTGTGACTCCAGGTCTACCTCAGGCCAACAGAGCTAAGATCTTCCAGGGTTTAACCATGGATCAGGGCTTCTTCACCTCCAAAGACTTCCTGCCCATGGTGGCCGCAGCCAGCAAGAAAGGTACGAACACAGTCGACCACAGAGCTCCTCACAGAGCTGGTCAGGTGGACTGTTTTCACTCATATTCCAATATTCAGAAATACTCTTGTCACAGCGCTGAAGAAGAGTTTTTTACTTTCCATTCTGGAGGAAAATCCCTCTGAGCTTCTCTCAAACAACGGAACGTATGAAAACATCCGACTGTTATACATCTTAACTAACTTTCTTCTAAACTGGTCACATTTTGATTCTTATATCACTAGTCTCAGTATATACACACATAAACCACTGTCCAAACATGCAATAATTTATTTCCACTGACAATGATCATTCAGTTATTAGTCATATGTTACAGTATGGACATATTAACAGACAGGAAATGGGCTGGTTCAAATAGAAAACTGTGTAGTGTTGAAATGTTAAATGTCTCCCAGTCAGAGTGATATCTCCCATCACTGTGTCTCAGTCTGTCTCTGTCTGACTCTGTCCAGGTATGTGTCAGTGTCACTCTCCTCTGCCAGAATTAAGAGGCGTAGTGATCGTTTTGGGGGCAGGAGACACAGCATTTGACTGCGCCACCTCGGCTCTTCGCTGTGGAGCTAAGAGAGTGTACGTCTGCTTCAGGAAAGGCTTCACTAACATCAGGGCTGTTCCTGAGGAGGTATGGACGTGTGATGGACAGGTCTCCACACAGATCATAAATGCAGGATACTAAACTCTGGGGTTTGTTTTCTGTCAGATGGAGCTGGCTAAGGAGGAGCAGTGCGAGTTCCTGCCCTTCCTCTCTCCTCGTGAGGTGATCATGAAGAACGGACGGGTCGCCGGGTTACAGTTCTGTCGCACCGAGCAGACTGAGAAAGGTGATTGGCTGGAGGATGAGGACCAGGTTGTTAGGCTGAAGGCTGATTACATCGTCAGTGCCTTTGGTTCCATGCTGAACGAGCCGCAAGGTAATGAACCAATCAGCTGATCAATAGTTAACTTTCTGGTTTACCTTGTATTAAAGTCAGTGTTGAAGATGAATCAGAGGATGTGTGGAAAGGTATCTGTGTCTTTGGTCTGTCTGTGACTCATATATGTAAACAACCAGGAAGGCTTGTCACAAATTCTTGCTCTGATACACACTGCTGACTGATGCAGTGGATGTTACTGACTGATGCAGTGGATGAATGCAGAACATTAATGGGTCAGTTACATGTGTTCCTCTGTGAACCTGATCCATATGTTGACTGTTTGCAGTGACTGAGGCCATGGCTCCTGTGAAGCTGACCCGCTGGGGTACTCCAGAGGTGAACACAGACACCATGCAGACCAGTGAGCCCTGGGTGTTTGCAGGGGGAGACATCGCTGGTTTGGCAAACACCTCAGTGGAATCAGTCAACGATGGCAAACAGGCCTCATGGCATATTCACAGATACATCCAGGTAAATCTCTCTGCTTCAAACATTCTACAGATATTTCAAATACAGGGCTCTGAGGAGATCTGGTTCAACTACCAGCAAGGTCAACATACAAGGTCTGGAATTCAAACTAGGGGTAGCATGAGACATGAAAACAAAAGCTCAGCCCCTCCCACCTAGCATGCCAGCCTGTGAGTTAGCCATAGCAATGTCTTCAGTGGCTTATACTAGTTTAAAGCCGTAGGAGAGGCAGCAGATCAGAAGTGCTGTCTCATATTGATTGACAGCCATGAGCACCCACCCCTGACTTTGGCCTTCTCCAGCTGGTTAGAAGGTGGGTCTGTGTCAGAGGGGCCTTTAACAGCTCCTCTGAGTCTCCACATTAAATTGTTTTAAAGCATATTTCAAGAGAAGACATGAGAACAAAGTCACATACTGTAGCTGTGAGAAGTCCTGCACTCTTCAGATAGGTCTGCTAAACTGTGCACCATACCTTTGTGTTTGGATCCTCTGTGTGTGTACCTGATATTTGTTATTGTGTTGTGCTGTGGTATGCTCATGTGTCGCAGGAACTATGACCTTTAAGACCTGGCCGTCAGTAGAGGCCTTTTATTACAATAAACTGCACCAAACCATATTTTATTTTTGTCTGATTTTCTGTCACGGTTCATGAATATAATGTTGCTCAGCAGCTGACTCTTAACTTAAAAATGTTTCATGTGAGCACATGAATGCAACACACAGACTCTGAGTACCATCACAGTCATGAATAATGGAATTTGACTTTTGGACACAACGTCAGGTCATGGTGTATTCAGCTCTAACTATGTAAAATATAGTATTACTGATATCTGCCTCCTCCCTGCCCTCTGTAGTCCCTGCATGGACAGACAGTAGACCCAGTCCCAAAGCTGCCGTTGTTCTACAGTGCTATTGATCAGGTGGACATCAGTGTGGAGGTTTGTGGGATAAAGTTTCCCAACCCGTTTGGTCTGGCCTCTGCTCCTCCCACCACCAGCACGGCCATGATCAGAAGAGCTTTTGAACAAGGATGGGGCTTTGCTCTGACCAAGACCTTTGGACTGAATAAGGTACACACACACACCACACTCACATGGCCTCAGGTTGCACTAAAACATGTTTTATAGAAGATCTGGTAGCAAAATTGTAGTGTCCCCAGCATGTCTCTCCTCATTTCCTTCCAGCTCTCTACTGTCTCCTGAGGTAGTACTTAGAAGACAGTGGAGTGTTACAGTAACTCTCTGGGGTCCACAAAATGTTGGCAGCAGGTTCAGAAAAAGCTTTCCTCTAAATGAATCTGCATTGTTTAGGATTTGAACATTTCTGACTTGATCCTCAGTGAGAGTAAGCTAGATCTCACTGAGAATAGACAGCAGCTCATATACTGGTCACATTTTCACAGGGGTGGACTCATTTTTCTACAATGAAAAACTACTGTTGTAAGAGCAATTTGAAAGGTGCTTTAATCACATAAAACATCAAGACTCTACACACAGGGATTTAACTTAAAACCACTCTCTGCAGGACCTGGTGACCAACGTGTCTCCTCGTATTGTCCGTGGCACCACCTCAGGTCACATGTACGGACCGGGCCAGGGCTCCTTCCTCAACATTGAGCTCATCAGTGAGAAGACAGCGGCTTACTGGTGTCAGTCAGTCGCAGAGCTGAAGAAGGACTTCCCCAACAATGTCAGTTTCCCGTCACACCTCAGTTCTCATGGCTGCATAGAGGGTGATGAGCACTGAAATGTGACCTCTCTCTGGTCTCTCTGTCAGGTGGTGATCTCCAGCATCATGTGCAGTTACAACAAAGAAGACTGGACAGAACTAGCCAAGATGGCAGAGGTGAGACAGTAACATAATCCTTATCACTCACAGGGTCACAGTGTGACTGTGGTGTAATTATTATATTGATTTAAATGTATGTGTTCAGGAATCAGGAGCAGATGCACTGGAGCTGAACCTGTCTTGTCCTCATGGGATGGGAGAACGAGGCATGGGATTGGCCTGTGGACAGGTACACACACACACACACACACACTTCACCTCAGAGAAATGAACAGTCTAATAAATGGTGTGTTCTATGTGTGTGTGTCACTAGGACCCAGTCCTTGTGCGTAACATCTGTCGCTGGGTGCGTGCAGCCATTTCCATTCCATTCTTTGCCAAACTGACACCAAACGTTACCAACATCGTTGACATTGCCAAGGCTGCTCATGAAGGTAAACACACTTCACCACACCTTGCACTTGTTCTGTCCTCCATCTGTAAAGAATTCCATGTTGGCAGCTGTTACTGTGGTGTTTTGTTCTGTAGGTGGAGCAGATGGAGTCACAGCCACCAACACAGTCTCAGGTTTGATGGGACTGAAGGCAGACGGCTCCCCCTGGCCGGGGGTTGGAATGGGAAAACGCACCACATATGGAGGGGTGTCTGGTGAGGACACACACAAGCATACAAACACATACACAATCTCTTATAACTATTACTGTTAATTATCAGTAGTTATACTGACCTTCTAATAAACCTATGGAGACTCAAAAAGCAAAGTTTTTTTTTTTTTAAATGGTTGAAAAATGTGTCCAGAGCCACAGAATATCATGGAAACCCTCTGTATGTGTTGACAGATACAGCTGATAGTGACACATGTGAATACAGAGTGACAACAGGAGAGTTTACACACTGTACACACAGATCTACACATGGACACACACACTCAGGGCTGGAGATTTAAAGCACCATGAAGGAGGAGTTTCTGACTGACACTGTTTTACCATGTACTGATCATATAACTAAGACTGTTAGCTGTAGCATTTGTTGGTAACGTGAAAAGACACCAGTGTTATCCTGGTCCTTCGATGAATGAATGAAGGTGACACGTGATGCACACACTGAGCCAGCTCCTCGTCAGATGCTTCTCTCCAGCACTGAACCATGTGAACGCTGTGTGCAGGTAACGCCATCAGACCCATCGCTCTCAGAGCAGTATCTGCCATCGCCAGAGCCATTCCTGGTTTCCCTATCCTGGCCACCGGAGGTATCGACTCAGCAGAGGCCGGACTACAGTTTCTCCATGCTGGGGCCTCAGTGTTACAGGTGATACTGACATTACACTGCAGTTCTGCGTTGGTCAGCATCAATTTCTTGCAGTTTGTTATAATAATGATCTAAAGGAAAACCTTCATATGTATGTATTCATGTTATTAACTGCGATAAAGTTTCTAGAGTGAGAAGTTCTATTGAGAAGTATTAGAACAATTTCAGGAAGAGAAGAAGTGACAAGCTGCAGCCCCCAACTAAAAGAACAAAAAGCAGCTGTTACATTTGTCTGATGATTTTAAACAAAATCAAATCTACATTGTTTGGTTCCGATTCTGTTCGTGTTGATGTGTCTGTGTCTGATTACAACAGGTGTGCAGTGCAGTTCAGAACCAGGACTTCACAGTAATTGAGGATTACTGTGTGGGTATGTAACTGTATCTAACTGTATTTTGTCATAGTGAAAAAAACACCAAGCAGACTGAGCATATTTGACCCTAAAACAATGAATGACTAACAATGAAACATGTTTCCGATAGATTTAACACTGCCCTGCACTGTAACTGTATTTATTTCAATACATGAATTCAGCAGTGAACTGTATTATTCCTGGTTTTTGAAAAATCCTTTCTTTCTTTAAATTATTAATGAACCCAACTTTACAGTTTATCTCAACAAGATCCACTCTGCTGCATTTGGAGCTAAAGTCCATATTGCGAGCCTCTGCTAGATTTTAAACCACTTTCCATCACTGTCGGCAGTGGCAAGTTACCAGAGTCACCTGAGAGCTTTTCTAACCTTCCCTGAAAAATGATGCTGCTGCTTTGAGATATTTAGACTATATGAGAATAACATGGTGGTCACTGTATGTGCTCAGGTCTGAAGGCCTTGTTGTACCTGAAGAGCCTGGAGCTGAAGGACTGGGACGGTCAGTCTCCTCCAACAGAGAGACACCAGAAAGGAAAACCAGTTCCCAGACTGGAAGACACTGGTTGGAAAGGTACTGCTGCTCACTACCAGTAATTCTGTTACTGCAATCCTACTGACTACTACTGTTATCAGAACCACTACCATGTAGTGTAGTATCTAATGCACCATACTGTTGCAACTTCCTCCTAAACATGTATCTAATATTTTCTCTGAATGTCGTTGATGGTGTGTGTGTGTGTGTGTGTGTGTGTGTGTGTGTGTGTGTGTGTGTGTGTGTGTGTGTGTGTGTAGAGCCTCCCCAGCTTTGGTCCATACCTCCAGCAGAAGACAGAAGCCATTGCAGAGTACAAGAAGCAGCTCAGAAATGCTGGTAAAACTGATGTGATGGAGACCAGCAAGATCACTCGGGTCAGCACGCCCAAAAAACCTGTTCCTGCTGTCAAGGTGCAGCACACACACACTCTCTTACACACAGTTCATCAGGATGTGTTAAGTTTTTAAGTGACTAAACATCTGTGCTTTAATGTGTGTCTTTGTAGGATGTAATAGCCAGAGCATTGCGCCACATTGGAGCATACCAGGAACTCAACAACATGGAACAGGTACACAGGTTTTCTCACACACTGCATCCATACAGGTCCATCTGAAGTGATGATGTAAGGCCAGAGACCATAGGTGCAATCACTTCCCTGACATTCTTTGACAAACCGAAACTAACCTCTCCTGATCATCAGATGAAAAGGTCTGAGGTTCTGCTGTAGTCACCAGAGCGAAATCATTGATCATTCAGGTGGTTTATCAGGCGTCATGCTTTCCTCAAAACTGCACGTCAAATGACAACCTATCTTGCAGAAATTAAACCCAATTTTGGGCTTAAACCAGGGTTTAACATGAACTCAACAGGGGCTGTCTGGTTTAAAAAAGCAAAATATTGTTTGAGAGTTACAGAGATTTTTCATGGGGTGAAAGCTGCAGACTCTGTGTGTCTGAGTGTTGCTGTACTGAGACAAACAGACATTTATTCATATAAAATGTCACAGATAATTACTTCAAAATAAAATGAATGTAAACTGATCATGAGAATGACCCTCCCCTGTATTCTCAGGTCCAGGCTGTGATAGATGAGGAGATGTGTATCAACTGTGGTAAATGTTATATGACCTGCAACGACTCTGGATACCAGGTATGATATTGTCTCTTTCCTTTGGCATTTCATCCTTTGTTTTTAAGACTTATGTTTAAGACTCATCTGTAACACTTGTATTATACTTGTGTATTCCCAGGCCATAGAGTTTGATCCAGAGACCCACCTTCCCTTTGTGACTGACAGCTGTACAGGCTGCACTCTGTGCTTCAGTGTCTGTCCGATCATAGACTGCATCAAGATGGCTACCAGGACAACACCCTATCAGCCCAAGAGGGGCGTACCCATTAGCCCTGTCTGCTAAAAGCAAAGACAAACCCAAGCCTTTCTACCTATTTAATGATGGAGATCAGATATGATATAGTTGTGGTTGGTTGTGGGTGGTTGTGGTTGGTGGTTTTATGACTAATTAATCTGACACATTGTTTCCTGTTGATGTATTTAGACAATGTAAAGAGAAAATTACATTCATTATGCTTATCTTCTAGATAGAGAAGGAAAGTGGGAGTTTATGGGATGTTTTAAGAAATACTAATAAACACCAATGATACCATTGTAGAAAGAGGAAACCAACCTTTTTAAGGTCAAGGTTCACCATACTGCTAACAAAATGAACCAGTACATATTTGGACTCATTTGTTATGTAGTTCTGATTCAAATTAATGTAATCCGTTATGAATTATGCTTTGTTGTTATCCTTCTTTTTGATGTGACGGAAACCTGTTTCAAATGAAATGTATAGTTACTGTCTGTTAAATGTCTGAATGTAAAAGGAAATGCATCTTTGATACAGTACAGTCTGATTTAAATAAAGGCTTTCTGATGCAGCAAGCCATCTGTACAGTGGAGCACAAACTAACAGCAAAGAATCAATGAGCACAAGTAGGAGCAGGAGATCAGTCATAGGGCGTGTCTCAGATTTTGTGGGAACTTCACAGAATAACCCACACCTTTCTACTGTATATCTTTATCAGAAATATGCAGAAACAAACCAAATAATCAGCATAGAAAGCAAAGTGTAATACATAAGACTGAAGCATGACACAAGTTACTGTTGTGTTCAAAAAGTTGAAATAACTTTCCACAGTGACCCTGTCCCAGCAGCACAGACTGCTGACCCTGCTACATGACTGCAGATTGAATTCTATTAGATACAACATCAATCATTATGCAAAATGTGCATATTTACTTAAAATGACTAGACCATTCAACTTTAACTATGCCTAGTATCATAACCATATGATCTCTAGTCCACTGGAGCACCTGTAAACAGTACAGAGTCTGGCCATGTAAGCATTTATACATGACCTGCTACTACATGCAATTAGCAATGTTGAATGTTTTAGTGATTTAAAATGCTTTATGCTTACATGGGTTGCTAGATTGTAATAAAACATCATACCAGCAACATTACATAAAGCTAACACCACTCACTGTCACTGAAGGAGAAGGGCAGTAGTTTTCCAGTGTGCTCTCTCTCTTTCTCTCTCTCTCTCTCTCTCTCTCTCTCTCTCTGAACAAGGGTAAATTGCAGTTATGATTACATGAAATCAAAAATTCTATTGTTGATGGCCATTATCCAAGTCGAACTCAAAGCAGAGAGATAGAACTGTCAGTTTACCTCTGGAACAATACTCAAACACTTCCCATCTGAGTAAGAAGAAGCAGGTACCCTCCTAAGCAGAAGGTGGCGGTATTGCACCTAACGTTACTGTTGGCTGTCAGCAGCTTTTAATAGACAAGAAGAAGAAGAACGCCCATTTTGCTCAGGCTGTACAGGCAAGTGGGCTGAAATATCAACAGACAGACAGAAGAGGACAAAGAGCTGCAATGGACGGGTAAATTGTTCACATTTCAGCTAACGCTTCTCGGTGCACTTTGTACAGCCGGGACAGACTGAGCTGTTTACCGTACTTAGTTTAAGATAAACTAACTGTTAGCGCAGCTGCGAGGCTCGGGACTAACGTCAGCCTCCTGACAATACCAAACCCCATCAAGAAACGTGGTGGTTCATCGTTGTCTTGTTTGTGGAGAAATGTCCATTAATAGAAGAGCATGACCCGAGAGCATATGTCATTTGTAATTTGGGTTTTCTGACTTCGGCAGTGTAACTGTTAGCAAGCTCATTGGCAAAAGATAATGCAGTTCATCATAGTATCACTTTCTCTCCTGTATACAATAATTGTTAACGTTAGCTAACGTTAGATAAACCTGATGCAGCCATCGGTGAGAGGGAAGTAGGTGTCTTAAATGCTTTCGTAATAAATGTTTGTGTCGGTAATTATTATTATTAGTGTGACAAACTGTTAGCCCGTGTGTTATAAATGAAGCACGTCATAGCCAACATGGGACGAGCACCTGTCAGTTTCAGTCCTAAGGATCCTTTGTCTGAAGCTAATGTGTGCTACATACAGCCTGCCATTACTGTATACAGCGCATTATCAGAGGGGCAACAGTATGCGACGTTATAAAAATTAATAAGCAAAAGGCATTCATCTCTCAGTTAAATAGGTTAATTCTAACAAAGTCTCAGATATCTAAGAATAGATTCTACTGTTATTTAACGCTGGGTCTCCAGAGGGTGTTTTTAGCAGGTTGGCCTCCATCATGGTGTTTGATGTGTTTGATGCTCCTTGTGCAGCCTCTCCCTGAAGAAAACTGATGAAAAACTTTGCTCTGTGGGTTTTAGATGTTTGTCTCGGTGTGTTAATAGTTCTGTATGGTTTTAGTTTGTCCGTTAATAAAAGTGCTAAGAAATATGAAATCAGAATCCAGCTCACATAGTCATAGTTTTTCCTTCACTTCTTCATTTTTCTGATTTTGGTTATTACAGTAAATGGACTGATGTTCCAGGGGCAGCGATTTGCTGTGCAGGACCGTAATCCTCAGACTTCTGGTTTCCACCATCATCAGTTTCTGGTTTTCTTACTGTATTTTTTGCAATGCCTGTAAGATTTGCAGAGGATAAATGTTAATGATGTTCACATCATGTTAACTGTCAGTGCAGAGAAGATTCTCTGCATCCCCCAGTAAACCAGATTATACTGGCTTCCAATAAACTGTCAGCAAGCATGTAAGTATTAATATGACTGACAGTTTATTGGACTAACAGAAGAGCAACAGAGAGGACCCCTGCCCCTGGGTCATTTGTCCATTTTCTGTACTGAACAAACACAGAGCAACTGATAAACATAAAGGAACATAAAGAAGTCCAACACAAAAACTATGAAAAACCAAACCAAAAGACAGGAAATACAAGCTGGATGCAAATCACTCCTCTTTGCTTTTCACATTGTAGCTCTTTGTTTTGTTTTTGAATGATAGTAATTTTGGGTTGTGGTTTATGTTGTCTGGTTTATGATTCCATACCATTCCATTCTTTGCATTTTTACACATGGAGTAATTTAACCCTATAGTTGTGGGCAGCACCAGGAGGATGGGAATATGGGTTAAATAAACCAAGATCCATGTGTTGAAGTAATGTCTTGAAATTATGAAACTGTTAAATGACTTTATGTGCTTCTCTGTGCATTAAGAACCAGGAATCTTTAAAAAAATTAAATAAATAAACAAATAAAAAATAAAAACAGCAGCTGAGTTGTTACACATTTAAATATGCCCTAAGATTTCCATCCAGGTTAGACAACTACTCTAACTTCTGAGTTAAATAATTCAATTTCCCTGAAAAATTGAAATTTTTCTTTCTTTTTTTTACCGCCCTACATTCTATCCTATCTTGGCAGAGATGTTGCGGTTGGTGTGAAGGTAAGCTGTCTCTCTTTTTACTGATTTTACATGAACACATTCAGTCAGCACTACTGTCCAAAAATAGGCTGGATCTTCAGTTGTTGATACCTTATTATTATTGGATGTGAAGTTACAGAATAACATACTATAAAGATTTGTGTGAAGCTGTTTAGGATGGTAAGAATATCATTAAGCTAAAAGTGAACCAATCAGCTTCATGTATAATTTTGTCTTACATTTGCTGCTATTATTTGCAGGTGTTATGCTGAGCAATAACAGGATGGCAGCTGCTTTTGTTGTGTATAGATTATACAGTATGTTTGGTAGTATTGCATCACTGAGCTTATAATACCGACAGTTTCAGAATTAGTGAGAAATTGAGACATAACTGAGAGTTTGATTTCTTTTTCTGTTTGCCTTTCCAGAGAGGCTCAGATGAGCTCAACATGTATGGTAGCAGCCCCAACTCTATGACCGGTAAGATCAACTTTAAAACAAATACAACCCACCATTATGTGCAGCAATAATCCACAATATCAGAAGTACATAGGAAGTGGTCACAAAGTCTGGTCATGTAATACTCAAACCTGACTGGGTCGCCAGAAGTAAAAAGCCAACATTAGGCAATAAACCAGCTACACCACGGTTACATGATGTCGGCGTCACCAAGCTTTCAACTGGTCATTTCATTTAGCTCTGAGCTCTTCTACAAAAGCCTTTCTTCTTAGAAAGTTAGTGAGAGTTTGAAAGAGTGTGAGTAGAAACACGAGGCTGTAAAGGTGGACTGGTGAGTAGATGGGTTTTCATGTTAACGTCCCCGACAACCTCTGTAGTCTCATTTAGACACTCGTTAGCAACCGCCTTTTTTAAGACACGTAAAAGCTTAAAATCATGAGTGGAGGATTTACTGAAGAATTTTATGTTGTAAAATAAAACGTGAAAACGTCTTGAGCTTGTGTTATAACCACAGACCTTATTTCAGACATTTAACCAAAAACACACTTACTTTGGGACGAGGGAACAGGAAGTGCTAACATGCTAACTTACTTCCTGGTTTTAGGATCATTCCTACAGCTCTCTAATTTAGAGAATCACAATGCATTTCTTCGGTCACGTGTCTTGAAAACGATGACATCATATAAAACACTGCTTACATCCAGCTCTGAAGGGAGAAGCACTCAGACTTCTTAGCCAGTCTTAAAGGGATGCACAGGCATATGTTGCATCTAGACCTACCGGGTAAACTTTTAAAAAATGTTGTGCGTGTGTGTCCATTTTCAGCTAATGGCAGTGACAGTAAGAAGCAGCGTCTGGATGAATCACCTCCCTCCAGAGTTCTCCACATCAGGAAACTTCCCAATGAAGTGTCAGAAACTGAAGTCATTGCTCTGGGGCTGCCCTTTGGAAAGGTCACCAACATACTGATGCTGAAGGGGAAAAATCAGGTAAACTAGAACACAACTCTGCACTGTCCACCAAACAGTTTAATATTCTCCTTTTCTTTAAAAGAAAATGGATTCTTTAAAAGCTCAGTATTACTGTGTGTTTCCAGGCGTTTCTGGAGTTGGGTACAGAGGAAGCAGCCATTACTATGGTGAACTACTACACAGCTGTCACACCACAGGTATGAAATGCAGCAGTGTCCATTCATGTTTTACATTATTGTTATGTTTCTGAGGGATGATAACTGCATGGTGTATTATATGGATCTTATTCTCTTCAGGTTAGAAACACACCTGTCTTCATCCAGTACTCCAACCACAAGGAACTCAAAACAGACTCCGCTCTGAACCAGGTATACTCACCAATATATTTGTAAATTTGACACCATGCTTCAGCCAAACCAGATGGTTAGACCAATGTAGGATTTGATGCCACCTCCTCACCATGTGTCCATATTTTTGTCTTTCCACACAGAGGGCCCAGGCAGTGCTGCAGGCAGTGTCAGCAGTTCAGGATGGAAGCTCTCCATCTTCTGACCCAGGAGTTCTGGACCTCGCTCCACCCCCCAGCCCTGTCCTGCGAATTATTATTGACAACATGTTCTATCCTGTGACACTGGACGTTCTTCAACAGGTAAAATCGGAACGGAATTAATATACCAAAGACATCCCTGCCCCACCAACAACTGTAACAAATATAGAATCAACTGTGTAAATCCCAATTCCAATTGTGGTAATATTAGTATGCTTCATTGCTTTAAGATAGAATCTTAATAGTTAGTTGGGCAAACTGTTACTCAAATCAAGCTTGACCATGTTTCTCTGTTATTCTCTCTGAATTATTTGGCTCTTGCAGATCTTTAGTAAATTTGGGACTGTGATGAAGATTATCACCTTCACCAAGAACAACCAGTTTCAGGCTCTGCTGCAGTTCAGTGATCCTGTCAATGCACAGCAAGCTAAACTGGTAGGATCACACATGAAAATTATGGCTGTTAAATCAGCAACCAGTCTTACATGGTTTGAGTGTTTGTATGTGTGGGTGTGCGGGTGTGTGGATGTGCAGTAGATGTACTCTATGTCCCCTCTGTCCCTCATGTCCTTGAATACAAGCAGTGTTGATAGCAAAATACACCTGTCATTCAGAAAGTATTCAGTATTCACTTTGTTCACATTTTGTTATATTGCAGCCTTATACTAAAATCATTTACTTTCATTTTCCCTCATCAGTCTTCACAACCAGGTGAAGGCATCTGAATACACTTTTAGACTTAATCTCAATGAATTAACAGAGGTCTTCTGTCTCATTCTGCCTGTTTATGCACAATGTTCAGATTATGTTAACATTTTATTTTTCAACATTCTTGGCATGAGAGCTAAACAGCTATATTGGTCCAGCCTTTTTAGAAATGTAAATTGTCATGCTTAGTATTTATTGTAGTTGGGAAAAAAAATCCATATCAAGATTGTCTATGTAAAAAACACTACTGTTCTACAATACTGTGTATTGTTGTCACATATCTTTAAACTCCCAAATATCAGAATCAGTATAGACCTAAAAAATCAGTCAGGCTATAACTGGCATAAAACAATCTATGATCTGTATGAAGAAAAAAAAAAACACTGAAAACATATTGATTTTTTTCTCACTCTTTCACTGCTTTGCACTAGTCTTTGGATGGACAGAACATCTATAATTCATGCTGTACTCTGCGGATAGACTTCAGTAAACTGGTCAACCTCAATGTCAAATACAACAATGATAAGAGTCGAGACTACACCAGACCTGACCTTCCTACTGGAGACGGAGAGACAACCAACAAGGATCATTCTTTATTGGGTAAATATACTCTGCCATTATCTCTCTACACCACATCCATCCATATCTCCCCCCAGGATATCCATAGAACTTTACAGTTCCACTCACAGCCCCCTTCTAGGTCATTTTATTTGCCAGTTGTGCAGCTCAGATGTATCTATTCAGTTCATTTCAGTTTTATTTAAATAGCACCAATCACAACATACATTGTCTTTAAACTGTAGCACCTCTATACCATAGAGAAATCCAACAGATTCCCTAGCGAGCAGAGCTGTGAACCTCTAGCAGACCAGACTCAGGGTGATTGGCCGTCTGCCTCATCTGTCTCGGTCAAAGGTCAGAGGTCAGAGGTTAAGATGAGGTAGTAAATGTGAAGCCAAAGATAGGTCTCTTGGGAAAGATGCACCTCTTTGGCTCAGCACCTTTCCAGCCTATAGATCCTCTGCCACTCTGCCTCTGTTTGTGTGTTAGGTCATAAGGTCCATTATATTAAAGACCATTCAGATAGTTGACCTGTGCCCTCCAGCAGTGAGTGTGCATCAGTTGTGGCATAGCATAATAGAGAGAAACAAATTTGAAATTGACTTTTCCATTCATAATTAAAGGTATATACAGCATATGGATAGAAATCCATCTCCACAGGTGTCATGATAGGTCATAATGTACTTTCAGTATGTAGAAATAAAGTAGTTTGCTTTGAAACCAGAGAAAATGACCGCAAGGATATAAACTTATTGGTTGCCTTGTCCTTGCTTTTTCTAGAGCCTTTGTTTTCTATCAACATACCCACGCTTTGGTAGACATTTAGTCAATAGCATGCCACAGAATCACATAAAAGAAGTAACCCAGCTGGCAATAATACCACCAGCCTAGACTGGATGAGCTTATTTACAGGTCATATGATGAATAAGCCCACCCATCTATCAGTCTGTGTCTTTTTTGGCTGGGATCTTCTTCACAGTTCAGCACAGTTGGGCTAGACTATGATCCTTGTTCTTAGGTCATATTCAGTGTTTTTATTAGCGGTTTGAATTTAGAGCAAATAAAAAGCCCTTGAAGGTGTGTAGTTGTCAGAGGTTACCCAGTGGGCAGTCATCCTGGGATAGCGTCTAATATGACTTATAGGTCTGGATTAATACTTGCCCCAGAGAGATGGCACTTGGGGTGATGAAATTCTGTCGCCAGGTTTGCAGTACTTTTTGGTGAATGGCACCATCTAATGAGTCAGGCACAAAATTCTTTGGAGGCCTATTCCTAAACAAGGACTGGAAAGCTGTTAATGAATTGTAAGCTGGTTTCCTGCTGGGCGTTTGTAATAGCCAGAACGTTGAAACCGTTTTTATTGGAAACAAGTGTTTCTTCTTCCAGTTCCTGTGTGTTGTTATCTTACCTCGACATAATCCAGAGCTCGGCTGGATTGTTAATTTTTGAACTCACAGGCTAGAGTCTCATTTTGGAATACTGAACATGCTGTCATAGTATGTGCAGTTTAAAGAAATTTTTATCACTAGAAATGTGACCATTTAAAACTAGGCCATCATTGATATTTAATTAATTGTATTTGGACTGCTGTAAACCAGGAGAGCAGTTGTTTATATATTCATTTTATATTATCTAAAGCAGAGAATCTATGTAACCAGAATTCATTGCACAGTGGCTACAGGCTGCTCACACATAATTATTTTTCCACAGGGTTTCTACTGAGAGCACTGAGTCAGAACCTCTGAGTCTACATCGTCCATCTAACAGGTTTGCAGACAATGGTGAAGAAAATAAGCTTCTATTCCTTATATAAGATACTTAAAATGTTAAAGTTTTTATTACATGTCTACATTAAAAGGTTAGCTGTTTTGTTTACACTTTGTTTGTACTTCGCACATTAAGACTAAACCTTTGTTTATATTTGTTTTAGCCATTTACTCTAAAATCATTCTGTACATTTATTGTTTGCCTGCAGGGTGTGTTTATCCATTAACATAACATGAATGCCTCATTAGCCAACTCTTGAAATGCTCAGAGCCTCTCTCAGTGTCAGCACACTGTGTGGAAAATTAACAAATCATTTCCTTTCACCATCACTACAAGAAGAAGTAAAACTGAGAAAGTTAATTTATTGAAATTACACTGTGGTTTGAGATTCTGCGTGATAATTTTCTCCAGCTAGCAAAAGTTTATGCATGGCTGAAAATCGATTCAAAACTCTAAAACTATTGTATGCATGGTTGGCCAAGTCTAGATACTTTCTGAAGCTGCTGTGCCTGGCCCTCCCAGACTGGGAACAAGAACAATCAAACTGAAAATTGATGATGCGTCTTTTAAAATATAAAAGCGTGCTGCCTAAGATCACCCTCTGCCTGCAAGTGATAGGATACAAAATGGAGTGATCCTTGCTCTGTGCCAAAAAAACATATATTCAGGATTTAAGTTAAAGTAGGTGTACAGGTTCGTCTTGGTATGAAATGTGTTGATTGACCGTGACAGTTTAGCTTTGTAGTTTATATTTGCGACAGAAATTCGGACCTTTCATTTTCTGCACTTAATTTGTGGAGCCTTAGTACAAAGTTGTTGTTTTCAGCCTCTGTGGCAGCAATTGAGCTTCAGTCTTGTTGTTCAATTCTCTCACAGATGTTCTGGGGTTTAGTCTGCTCTGTGGCTTGCTCCACTCCAGGGGCAGTCAGAGATGTCCCACCATGCTTCACTGTAGGGTGGTATGATCCAGGTGATGATCAATTACTGGTGACCAAAGTGTTTGGGTTTCAGAGAATCTTCCTCATACTCATCATGAGTCGCCGTGATCATTAGTGCTGTTTGACCAAACTCCAGTCAGTGGTCATGCGGCTTTTACTCAGGCGGCCATCTTGCACTCTACCATAATGGTCTGATTGATGCTAAAGATGGTTTGTCTCATCTCTGGAGGACTGAAGCTCTGTTAAGTCACCGTTGGGGTCTAGTCTCCTCTCGTGGCTTCTTTCCTTTATAGTTTTAGTTGGACAGACTGTAGGAAGAGTCCTGGATCAGTCTTCTTCCATTTCACAGTTACAGGGCCTGTGCTCCTGGGAACCTCAGAGCTTTGAAATTTCTTTGCTCTCTGTCCACCAATCCTGCCGTTAATCACAGGGGTCTACAGAGCTCCTTGGACTTCATGTCTGGTCTTTTTATCATGACATGCTGACTGAATGGGTGGGACCTTATACACAGGTCTGGACCTTTCTAAACTCATCACCTCCAGTTCAGTTTGCCACAGGTGGACTCCAGTCAAGTTCTAAGCAGGTTATTGGTGTGAATTGATGAGCCGTAATAGTTTATCACCGTTTCTAAATCAATTTACAACACACGAGGTCTTTAAAAGCACATTTTGTGAGGTGTGAGGAATTTTATACTCATCCTTGGTATAATGTTACAGTTGCAATCTACTGACTTATCAATCTAGTTACTTGGCTGTAACTTCCGCTATTTTGGAGTGCGGTTGGAAGTATTTTTGTGGTATAAATCTAGTTGTCATTGTCTTGCTTAGGTACCCCATCTGGGCACTATTTCCTACTCTGGTGGAGGTTCTCATCTCTCCCTCTACTTGGGGTGGAGTATCTATCTTTTATTTTTTGTAATTCTCTTTCCATCACTCTGTCTGTTTCATCCTGTCTCTCATGTCCTGCCATTGGTTGTCTAGATGTGCAAAGGCTGGAAGGTTTTCTTTCAGTGACCACGCTGGTTTGGTTGATATTACAGATAAATTAATAGATGTGGTCTGAGCATGTTGATAGATGTTTCCCTGTGAATGGACTGAGATTGGTTGAAATAATACGGCTACTTTGTTGGTTTGTCATATTTCTGGATTAGAGCACTAACTTTCCCCTCCTGAAACAT
>BRZM01003524.1:30411-47143 GCA_033238685.1 Lates japonicus
CGCCACACAGCCCGCCTTGAATCACTGGTCCAGAGCCTATTAACACCGATTATCTGCGCCTATCTGTCATTTCCTTCATCATCATTGTCCAGCCATCGTTCTTCTTCAGCATTCCGCCAGCCTTTATTCCAGCGTTGCGTGTTCGTGTCCTTTCGAGGAACATTCTCCTCAGTAATCACCAGCGGGGAATTCTTCTTCCGCGGTTCGTGGTCGTCTTCGAACATTCGATGGTTTGACGGCTATAATTGTAACATCAATGTCACGAAGTTGCAACGCCAATGAGCCCATCAACAACATTTGGTCACAGCCTCGATTGCGGTCACTTCTCGCCATTTGCGACGCATTCCGAGTGCCGTTACGGCACCATCACTATGATCTTTGTTACATCGCCTGCTGAGCCCGCCGATTATTCTCCAACCGGCTGTGCAAACACATTTTGCATTGGTTGCCGTAATCTCCAACAGCCCGCAATGTCTGCCACCTGCCCCAACGCCGAGCCACATCACGTTGAACATGTGCTGGCAAAGCGACGAACGGGCAGCACAGCCCGCACCATTAGCACGTCAGCACATGCCAGCATTGTTCATTTCGCCTCAACAGATATGAGAAACCAGCAGTCTTTATACGATACGCATTTCAGCCTGTCTCGAGCCGACCTGGAGCCCAACGCCCGCTTGTGTTACACGTCTTGCCCGCCCGGCATGGACACCGTTTAAGGGATCGCGAGAGAATTAGCCAGCTTCCTCCGTCTGAGCCGAGCACAGGCCGCAGTGGAGCCCACCCAAAAAGAGTTCTGCAGCCTGAAGAAGAACGGCGGCACCACCTCACGCCGCCGTGAGCCTGCAGCGCGCCCGCACCGTCAGACCACCAGGAGGAAATCTCCAGCAGGCCGCGTCATGCCGGGCTGAACACATGTTCACCGCTCCACCGCCGTCGTCACACCACGACCAAACGAGGAGCCGATCACGCGGCCCCTGATCACCGCTGGCCACGACGTCGAACGGATTATTTCCCCACCACCAGCACCAGACGGGCCGTAAAGCAGTCGCCTGTCCGGTGTTCATAACGTCTCATGTCGTCAGCAGATTGAATTTATCTTTTAAACTCAGTCACGATCAAAGAGCAATTCCAGCGAACATTTGTCATCAAGACGCAACCCCTGTCTTTAACGATCGAATAAACCAGCGATATGATGGCAAATGGCCTCACATGGTGCAAAATGACGAGAAGGAGAGAGACGCCCGGCAAACGCGACAGCTCGGGCGAGTTTAACAGGTACTGATTTGCCGGCTGTGCTATTCCGTCAACAGGCGAACAACAGCGCACGCATCCCGAAGACAGAGGGAGGATGGTGAGCCAGAGAGAGAGAGGGAGGCTGGTGAGGAGGAAAGAGAAACGGATTCTGAAAGCACCTGGCTTCAGGAGATACCCGTCATCTGGCTCATCAGCCGTTCTCAGGCGGGATGGCGCATTCAGGTGCAATTGCGGCGCTCAAATCGTTCGCGATTGATAGCCTCCGTTCGCGAACTCAATCATCCGTCTTTCAGCCCTCTCACATCTCACCATATTCCGGTCGTTTCAGAAATACGTCGTCGTAACGACACAACGAGGTTTTGTTCACCGCTGTCAGGAACCAGCCCATCAACGTCGTCAGCAGCCACACCCACGTTGTCGACGTGCGGGTCAGGCGTGTGTGTCCAGGACGCCCTCCGTGTGGAATGGGCAGACCAGAGTGATAATCAGGAACGAGGAGAACTGTCATCATTACTACCGTACAGCGACGAGCCGATATGACTTCTGGTAACACAGATGTCGAGTTCAGTTCGGTAACGTGTTGCCTTTATTTCACGCGAACCGGTGCCAGCCAAAGCCGCGTGAACATTCCAACCGAAACAGCCCGCCATGCTCAACTCTGTTTCAGGTTTTCGATTACATTTCCATGTCCCACAGCCTGAGCTCAGCCCAGGCTCGGCTGAAAATGAGCAACCGCCGCACAGGCCAGCCGCCTTTGCCGAGTTCAGTGGCACGCAGATGTGGCACCACCTCCACTGGGTCCAGGCGGAAACCCACACGGCAACGCAGTGGTTTCATCATCCCCATCCTGGGATGTCTCGCCTCCTCCTTGACCGCACATGAGACAGATAATGTGCAATTATGGTGTCCAGTGTAAAATAACGAGTTGAGACCTGTGTTTCACACTCGGCTTCCCAACATCAACTGAACAGTTAGTAATCGAGGCAACATTCTCAGAGTGTGTGTAAAAAGGATTCTCACAGCCAGGACCAGGTTGAGCCCAGACAAACAAACCTGTTGCCGAAAGCAGATCTCTGTTTCACAGGTCTACCATCAGGTCTCTCAGTAATAGTTTCACTCTTAGATGGTCCATATTCATTTAGGTATTGACTTAGTACTTCTCACTCGTGCCAGAAACGGGAGAACAAAACTGGCGTCCACTTAAACTCTCTAAGAAACTGCTAAACTAACACCCAAATTAATTGCTTTCATCTCTTTGTTCAGACGTACAAGGTCCCCTCATCCAGTAAAATTAAACTAACAGATTGAGTAAGTTTAAATCACAAGGCATATGATAGATCTGCTTTTCAGCAACAAAAGCATTACTGCAAAAATCAAGCTCCAGCCCCTGGGCTGAGAGGCTCTAAAACACATTTCCACAAAGGAACAACAACAATACACATCTTTCTACGTGCGGACACACACTGTGATTCAATTACCTATATTTGCTAGTGTTTGTTAAAGTGCTTTAGCAACACAGAAACAGAGTCCCTCTTAACTCGTATGGCCACTAGCACACATGACTTACACATACGTGATACACGGAAATAAGGTCACATTGTCCTCAATACCAAGTGGCCATAAAGAAAAGGAGGAAGGGAAAGTCAAGAGATATTTGCCTTTATGAAAGGGGTCGGCCTCTCTAAATAGAGATGGTTATTAACCCGTATTGTTTACAGTAACAGGTTTCCACTAAAATGTGGCTGGAAATGGGAACAGGTGAACATGCAATCCTATTTGAAGTTTACTCAGGGTTTATTTGCATGCCACAAACCAAATGATCAGGAATCTGAACTAGAAACCAACCACAGCAGCTGTCTTTATATTACAGCTTGGATTTACACACATTTTTTAGTATTATCATGTAACCTACAAAACCCAGGAAACAAACTTGTAGACTGTATTAAAACTGAAGCAATCAAAGCCCAAACAAGTTGGCATGTAGGTGTTTGGATTTAAATGGCGAAGCAGATTTCTTGTGCAACTTAGTGTATGACCAAGCCAATAAGTAAAATAAAACCTTTGATTTCAGGGACTGTCTGACTCGGGTAGGTATCCTGTGTGTGTTAGAAATCGCACTTATAGTGTCGCTATTGCAGTTGTGTGAGCTTAACCAGTTTCTCCTCGTTCCACAGTTATCTCCCGCTCTCACACGCAGGTCTGCTTTGCCTGCCATATCTACACAGGTGAGAGGGAACTGCATCCCACACAGACCATACATACATACACACACACATTCCACTAACTCACACACACACACACACACACACAATATTATGGCGTAAAACTAACACAAATAATGTGGGTACAGGATGAGCTCATGGCCAGCTCTTGACAATAGGGTGTGGAAATACAAAGAAAAATATCACATTATTAGTATTAGTCTCTTGCCAGTGCCATGAGAGACCACGAGTTCAAGGCAGTCTCTCCAGTTAATCAAATAAGGCTCCTGGCACGCGAATCTACGAAACGGGCCGAGGTTATGAAGTCAGTTTGGGGTGAAAACAGAGAGGGCTGAAGATAAGATGATTGAGTTCGCACGGGCCACTTGGAGGAGGAGTTTCTCCAGCGAGGGATCCTTGAGCAACAGTTTGAGCGCCACAGACACACAGATACGCCTTCCTCCACCCTACAAAGTGAGACTGTGGTAAAGGAAAACAGATTATCTCACACAAACCTCAGGTGCTTTCTAAGAATCCATTTTTCTGTCCCACTCTCTCTCTCTCTCTCTGTCTCTCTCCCTCCCTCCCTCTCTCTTCTTCAGGATCGTCACTATTGTTCCCTTCACGCTACCTGTTGACTGAAGTCTCTTTTCAAGGCCAGCAAATCAGGCTGGGTTAAGGCACCTGTGTAAACCGCCCCAGCCAATGACAGGTGTCCCTCAGAGGCAGAAGGCCGAACAATGCTGGAGGAACACCCAGGCGTCTCTCCTCCTCCCTTCTCGTCCCTGTTTTCTTTTCATGTGGGGCCAGACTCCTTCCTTAACTAGCTCTCTGCCCTTTCCCTTGACAAAAGCACTGCGCTATTATGTCTGCTGGTTTGTTTATTCGGTCATTAAAAGACAGGAGGTTGCGGTCGCGATGCTGTTCGTGTACAAACAGGTTGCTCTTGTCGTGAACTGGGTTTAAAAAGGCCCGCAAGGTCCATTTAATCTCTGCACAAGCAGCATAGGGATTTGTTATAAACACAGACGCGGGCAGCTGCACCTGCCTTTTGTAACTACGGCCCATCACAGATGCGACCTAACCTGTCAGTGGGTGAGAATATCCACATTTCGGCAGCAATCGTGATCTTTTAGCCGACCGTAGAGCTAGAAATCAGAGGCCCTTGTGATCGTTAGCTCCTCATTTGAGGTCATGTGATGACCCCAAAGTTGGACCCAGCGACGGAGAGGGTCAGGTGATTAGTGATGGGCCTCTGTGTTGTGTCAACATGACACAGAGAGAAGCCTGCTGGAGAAGGATTTCCTCCCTGAGAATTAGTCACAACCTGGTGCAGGGCGCATACCAGTGCAAACTCACAGCAACGTGTGGGTAAATGTGCTTAAAAATACTCATTCATTGCTAAACACACAGGAAAAACTTATAAAAGGAGGCTCTTTTCCAGGTGGAGCCTCCACTGCAATCTTACCTGTCTCCTTTCAGCTCAGACTGAGAGGAAGCTCTAACTAATTCTCCTCACGGTCCACTAAGCTGAGGTGTTCAGTGTCTGCTCAGAATGAGCAAGACAGGTATGACACAAACTGAGGGCAGGTGGGAGAAGTAGACGGGAGAGGGGGCGGTTTGACTCCAGAGTCAGCTCAGGTGGAGACTCTGTCTGTTATCCATGCTCAGGGCTTTCCCCTGCTTTTGAAAGATGCCTCCTTCTCCTATTGGCCAGGGCTGGAGAATGAACAATGCACAGCAGCATGAAGTATTACTGACGTGTTCTAATAGTGCAGGCTTAATGCTGCCCATTATTCAGCTTCTTACTCACTTTACCCACTTTTATGTTGCTTGTGAAGTAATGTTTGTAAAGCCTCTAGCATTGGGCAAGAATGTATGACATTGCAGAATATTAGAAGATTACAGCTTAGCTTAATGCCACAAAAGTGCCTGTTTACACTGTAGTTTAGAGATAATCAACAGGCTGTATAAACTACAATCTCTTTAAAAAGATCATATGTATATAATCGTGATAAATCTGTAACAACACCTCAGAATGCATCCTGTAGAAGTAGCCAAGAAGTTCTTGAAAGCTACGAAATCAAAGGCTGTATTGCGTTTCATCTTGGTACATTAGGTATTTAGGCATTTACAGCTTCATGACTTTATTGGTGTTATTTTAAGCAAATTATAGCCATCAAACCATCAAATGTTCAAAGATGCAGAGCTGCAGGCCACTGGAGAAGGAATTCCCCTTTAAGTGGTGATTACTGGGGAGAGTGGAGGTTTCCCTCAAAGGACGCGGGCCGCACTCTGGCAGCACTCTAGAGAAGGCTGGCGGAGACGGCGAGGAGGGGAGGAAGAGGACGATGAAAAGCAGAGACGAAGATGAGTGATGGAGAGGGAAAGTGGTAGATAAAGACACTGGATCTAAACAGACACTTGTTAAATAATCAAGTGTTGGCTAAAATTCTGAGATGTTCAGAGGGTGATGGTTTTAAAAGGTAGGATACTGGTCACGAGAAAAAGAGTAGTAGAGAGAAGAGAAGAGGAGAGATCTTTTTAAAAGCAAAGCCACTGCTTACAGGATGTGGCAGCAGAGGTCCAAAGGCCAGAACGTGGTGGCTTTAGGCCCTGTTGTAATTACTTTTCTCCACAAACCACAGAGGCGGCACCAGGGCCCTGGAACACGGCATGACATACAGATAAAACAGCCACTGGTTCCAAATTATATGTGGTCAAAACTCTGCATTCACCTCTTCAGACCTGAGCCTTTAGCTGAATGTATGATACATGAGCTGAATGGGACAGGTTGATGAGGTGTGCTGACATTAAATGAGACCTCAAACATGTGAAGAAAAAAGAGCAAAAGTTCGCACAGATACCACAAAGGACACGCTGCCGCACAGTGGACATGATGTCAAAGGAAAACTACGAGCGACTGCTCCCTGCAAACATGCCAAGTACAGTCCTCACTGTGAAAAGCATTAAGATTTGGGGCTAAAAAAAAAACGCATTCCTAAAATACACTGCATTCCTCTGCTTACAATACATTAGTCTTGCTGCTATAGTCACATTTTGGATTAGCCTACTTTCCTGCTAATCACACAATAGGGCAGAAAAAGAGCATAGAAATATTTTGCTGAAGCCTAAGCAGTTAAATTTGACAGAAGTCAGAGAAGAATTACCTTTTAAACTACTCAAGCACTGTAAATATGTAGCTCAATGAAAGTTCTTTTACGTGCTGCAAAACACATCTAATGTTGTGTACATGAATCTAAAGAAACATGCAGGAGCTTGCCATTATGGTACAGAACTTGCAAATATTTGATATATTGTTGTGATCTGAAGATTTGAGGATGTATCATTCTGTTATTTTATCAACAAAGCTACAGTGTACTGAAAATGCCTTGAAGGCCCTGAAAACCTGTTTTCTCAAGCAGCTTTTTAAGATACACAATGGGGTCCCTATATAAATAAACCATTTTCTTTTGGAACAGTTCTGGTTCTTTCCAGTGGGAGAAATGTGAGAGTAGGGTTAGGGTGTTTTCTCACTGTTTTGATGTAGGCAGGGCTCAGTGGGCCAAAGGTGATTCCACATACCCCCTTAAATCAATCAGGATTAAGCAACGTTTAAATTGAATGCGATGACAGTTTGTTGCTTGTTTGGTCAGTGCAACCAAGTTTGAGAGGATTCAGGTTTTACATCAAAAGGAAGAGCATTAAAGGTGCTATATGTGTGTTTTTGCTATCGCTACATAGCCAACTTTAGCATCAACAGCTATTTACTTCCCAGTCTGGAAGAAACGTTTTCAGTTCAGCATCAAACTTTATTCCTTTACTCAGCTGTCCAGTCTGCCCAGAGGACGTATTCTAACCTCTTGTCTTGTTAACGCAAAGATGGCTGATGCTTTTGGTAAATAAGTAGCTGTTAATGCTAATGGTGGCTTTAAACTGTCTACTATATGTCACACAATAGTGAAAACCTACATTAGTTTTTGTTCAAGATAACAACTATCAATATGGTCTTTTACTTTTTTTTTTTTAGGTCAGTGGTAGCATGGTGATCTACAGCCACTGCCACTCTACAGAGTAGCAAAATGTGTGTGAGAAGCTGGGGCAGGTTTGTATTGACAGCAGTAATGGGTGGCACATGATGGCTGTTGAACTGAGTGAGGTGCAAACGTTCTTGAACACGTTAACAGACACATACTGTACACACAGTTACTCAATGGGTGTGGGTGTCAGCTGATGGAGGCTTACTCACATGAGGTTGGTCCCTAGTTGCTTGACGTGGTTTTACTCTTTGGCTACACACTAAAACCCACAGAGGAGCAAGACCAAAAAAACACAACTTTAAATCCACCTCTTCTCCTCAGGTGATAAACATGGCTATATATCAGACTTCATAAAATGATCAAACAACAGCTAATGGAATTGGAGTTGGGTGTGGCAAATTGAAGAAAACCTGAGGAGAGGGAAAACAGTGGCACAGAAGATCGAAGACAGACTAAATGAAGTACAGCTTTTCAACCCGAGAATAGGAGAAAATAGACTCTGCTCAAACTAATATTAAGATTTAGAAGTAGTACATTCATATTCCTCTCTGTGTTTCATTCATGTTCAGATCTGGTTCACAGATGCACTAAAATTGAGTGTTTAATCTTGTTCTTTTTAACTTTTTGGTGTGTATCAGTATCCTCTGGTGATGGTCTCCTTGATTTGAATGGCAGAGTTGCTAACTTACCCTCCTTCCCCCCTCCTCCCCCAACAGACAGAGACCTGAGCCTGAGCAGCTGAAGTCATTAAAACCAGAGACACAAACACAAACACTCTGCTTGCCCGGTCCTCTCCTCCTCCCCAAGATGGCTTATCTTTCTAACACCTACACACACACACACACACGTCAGCACATACACTCACCCATGGACCTACGGTGGCACGCAAAGACACGTAAACTTCAACAAGCTCGACATGAACAACAAACTTCTCCATCAGCCCCCCACCCCAGCTCTCCTGAACATAGCTTAGTTATTTGTTCACACTATGACGTAAGTGTCTAATAACCTTGATCTCGAGCTTTAAAAGGCTGTGTGTGTAATGGCCTGAGGTTTCAAAGCTGAAACCTTGAAACAGTTTCAATATACCAACAAGAGAGAGAGCCATGGAGATGACAAAATTTGACGATGGAATGATTGTTAGGATATCTCTATCATGAATCAATGGGTGACAAATTAAAGGAAAAACTAACATAGAGTGCCCGTGCTGAGTTACCACAAGCCTTTAAATCAGCTTCCAGGCTCCTCAATATAGATTCTACAACTCTTTTGAACTCTACAGAGGGATGAACACTATTATTCCAGATATGCCCTCGTTTGGCATTTTGATGATGTTAGCTTTGTTACCAATCTGTATACTGGAGTTGCACCTGAATTTTATACAAGTAAAAAGTTTTTCCCCTTTCAGACTGTCTATTATTATCTGACTTCGCTGCTCAAACCTGCTCCCAGCTAAAGTTGTACACAAAACTAATCCTATGATGATTCTGGAAAACCCCGGACTACATTCAATGCTGACATTTTTTAAATTTTTGTTTTGTGCAATAACTGGACGTGGTGACTACAGTATGGTTATGGTTAGGGATAGATTGAGGCTATGGCAGATACATTACAGTTAAGGGTTTGCCTAGGTAAGGTAAGAAAAACAAAAACACTGGGAGGGTCAGGGAAAGATTATGGTCACAGTTAATAAAATGCTAACTTTAATTGTAACAGGACTCAAACTTCAGTCTCCTGCATGAAAGTTGGCCATGCTCCCAACACTCACATTTTCTGTGTCAGCACTGAGCATTGGCATTTGATGTAAATAAAGAGGTGCAGCATCATCCAGGCTGCACAAAACTGTGCAGTATAAACTCATAGTTGATTTGATTGATGGTAGCGTACTCTACCCCCAAGACAATGGGCGTGTACGTCAAGCACTGGGTTTGTACATTAAAGTTGTGTTGGATTAAATGGTAGAAATGATGTTCACTTTAGCTGTTTCCATCAAAAATGTGGAGTTTTATTTGCCAGGCAAACAAGACAGGAGAAGGGGATTAAATAAAACAAACTGGAGGGACATCACATGCTAAGTCAGACACATATCAGGCGGGATGAGGAATTCATGCTCCGGAGGATAACATGAACACAACAGCTCTTCTTGCCTGTTCACAACCACATGAAACCAAGGAACCAAATCCACACTAAATGGTCTGACTTAAAAAAAAAACAAAACAAAAAAAACACAAGGGAAGCTTAGGCTGGCAGTCAAAGGCTACCTCAGTCATGTTCGCAACAAGTCCGGGGTTTATATTTCAGGTTATTGGTGTTAGCTAACACCTACAGAGTAGGAGAGGTTGTCCACCTGTGGGTCAGTTGTCTAAGCTCATCCTGAGGGGGTGACTGGGTAAAACACATCTGCCATCTTGGAGATGGCCTCACGGTTGGACAGTGGCCGCTAAGTCTCCCCTAGGGAGTCCCCCGAAAACCAAACAGTGGTTCCACCCAAACCCTCCCATGACCTCTGTCAGCACGTGCCTCTCCTTACGACCCCTGGGGGTCAAAGGGAACCGGGCGAGAGGACGCTTTTACTCTTTCCTATCGGTGGTGGGACGGTGGACGGATCAGTGGAGGTGGAGGCTGAAAGAGCGAGGGGGCAGAGAGGTTTCGGGAACACCCTCCCTGGTGTTTGTGTGCATGTCCAGACGCCCACAGGCACACACACACAGAGAAAGTGTGTGACAGAAAGAAAGACACTGGAGACACTGGAGAGAAAGAGCCAGTGAAAGGGAGATCTATCATTTTAATGGTCACTTTTATGGCCTGGGAGAGTTGGGTGGCAGCCAGACTGCCCCATCACTAACCACAGCCCAGCAGACACCAGACAGATGCATCAGTGTGTGAGCTTTTTTGTCACAAAGTGAGCGACAGATGTATCCTTCTTTGGTCACTCTCACCACGGTGGGCTGGATGGAAGTGATTGTTGGGTGTGGCAGTAGTAGCCTGAGGCTTAGAGGAGTGAGCTTTTGAAAGGGGTCATCAAGGGAATGATTTCCTTTCACTCCTTTTCTCTGCTGTTGAGCCGGTCAGTCAGACACATGTCAAGGAAACCGACCATTTCTAGTAAATAGTTATAGAGTCAGATTGATTTGGCAGAAAAGGCTCTGCACTTAAAAGGAGTTCCTATCTGAATCTTATTCAGCTGGAGAAGTAATGACCCCTTAACAACCACATACATGAACATTAAATCTTAGTTAACAATACCATAAATACAGCACATAAGGAGGAGGTTGGGGTAGTGAAAACAGTGTTGGCATTAACATATCTACAAAATAATAGTGAGAAATGAGCTGCAACCATCAGGTGATCATCCGAAAATCAGTCAACAAGTATTTTGATAATCTATTCATTGTTTAAGTCAAGTTAAAATACTGGTGTAAGATTTTCTGTTTTTCTATCTTTAGGACCTCTAGTCAGACAAGCAAGATATTTGACGTCATCTTGAACCAGAAATGGTAATTTGATGTGGCATTTTTCACAGTTTTTTTTTTTTTTTGGGACATTTTACAAATCAAAGGATTAATTCATGGATTAGTCCATAACTGACCCAGAATCTGGAAGTGAATCAGTTTAAACTGCTGAATGTATTAGAGTTAAATGCCTAATCAAATGCCCCATCCGAGCCTTAAAAGTGCTCCTACTGCCAGTCTCTTAACACGCAGAAAATAAACTTGACATTAACTTCCCCGGACACTCAAAATACCTCTAATCACTTTGCAACTCTATTCCTTTCATTACGCCCTGGCTGCTTCCTGTCAGGCATCACTGTGATCCAGTAACCTCCCACCTGCTCCATGACTTTCTGTACTACTTTAGTCTATCAAAAGCCTACGCGCCACCTCAGCAAGAGAGCGTACCAATTTATCAAGGTTCAAGCATGTACTGTGGAGAACAGGGAGGTATTTTCTTTAAAAAAAAAAAAGCGGGAGTGGGAGTGCACTGAAAGGCTGAGCTTTTTGGGGAATTAACAAGCTTATCTGGGGGGCTGTTCTGTGAAAACAAGCAACAGAACAACTCCTTAGGAGCTGAAGGAGAGAAAAGCCGTCTGCAGCATGTCCAATGGGACTTAGCAAAGAGATCCCCTTCCATTTACAACAAACCCAGACTGATCCACAGGAGTGACTGGACTAAATACCAGAGCTTACCTTGCTTTGGTCATTTGGAGTTTCACGGGGAGTTTGTTTTTGTTGCTACCAAGTAACTGGGGTCTCCTCAGGTAGAGATTTTTGTGTGCTGAATGTACAGCCTCGATTTGGAAGATGAGGTCAGCTCCTATGCTGCCATGTTTGCTATGGTAAAAAAAATGATGGGCATGGCTAGGGAGGCCAGGAAATCTCTCTCCCAACTCTCTCTTGCTCCCTCCCCCCTTACCTGAGCTCACCAGAGGGGCCAGTAAGCAACAGATTAGCAGTGCTTTGGGGAGCAAGCTGCTGTAGCGTGCTGTAATGCAGACTGTCAGTCCGTCACAGTTGGGGGGCTGCACAATGCCTCCTTGTTCAGACTGGCCCTTCCGTGCCCCACCTCTCTACCTCTCCATCTCTCCTCACTCCTTTCCCTCCAGGGGCTTAATCAAACCATAAAACTAATGGTGTCTCAAATGTTCCCTTGCTGTCCTGACTGAAGAAAACATGAGGTGGAGAGGAAGAGGATTGAGGGATGGAGGAAGAATAAAAAGGAGGCAGGACGGTAGACCTCAAACCGAATAAATCAGCTCCAAGGAAGAGAGAGACAGAAAAAAAAAAAAGAGACAGGAGGAGGAGGAGGAGGAGGAGAGGCATCGTGCCACGGTTGACATTCTCCAAGATGCAAGAGCGGAAAAGGTGTACGCTGGTTTTTGCATGTATGCCAAGTTGTGGAGGTTTGTCGAGAGAGCATCCAGCGGAGCTGGTGGACATGAGGAGAGGCTGCCTGTAATTCCACCCACCGGGTCTTCTTTTCTTAACATCTTGTTTCTTATTTATCTACAGCTCAATCATCCCAACTGATGGTGCATGTCTCTGTACCTGCAGCAGCAGGTCCTACTTATCTGATTTTTCCAAACTTCAGTAGAGTCTGCTGCCAAAAATGACAAATGAGAGTACATTCTTAATCAATTACATAATTGTTGCCTGAACAGATATAACTGAGATGAGAACAGCTCCATGGAAGCAACGCCTGGGTGCCTGGAGGAACTCTCCGCAAGATTTCACTGTGTTTCTTGGGGTTTTCACACCTACCTAAAGAGAGGGCAAGTGCAAAACACACACCCGCAACAAGTCTACATAATGATATGTCTCTGCAGATAAATGGTTTGTAAATCAGACCCCTTCCCAATAACAGTTATTACTATAAAAGCATCCAGCCAGCCCAACATCCGATCAGCGATTTGGTGGTTTTAGGGATTGACAGAATTTACACAAATAATGATGCCCAGACAAGCAATAGCTGGTTGAGCTGCTTTCTGCTGATTATAAGATTTAATCACATATCCAGCCTGTCTCAGTAGGTAGTCAGACTTCCTTCTCAGCCCATGTTGGTAATTTAAATGCAGTCTGCTTCACCCCAGGAATCAGACATGAGACAGACACCATTTGAAAAGTGACACCTACCTCACCAAATTATAGTGATTTTGTTGTTTGCCAGTACACACCCTGACAACACCCCATCACAGTCCAGTATATCGCTGAGACACTAGCTGTATTCACAATCTGTTGTTGGCGCTTTTTGTTTGGTCTGTCTGTGTTCTCACTGACTCCCCTTACAAATGAACCACTCAACCACTGGAGGCCTTGCTCAGACTGCCAGGGCCAACTTCTTTGGTACAAACAAATTTGAGGTGGTTTGAAATGCTGATCCAATTGATCAATTGACAACATCAATCCAGAGTGATGAGTGAGAGTAGATACAGTCGCTGACACCCACATCTTACCGCAGCAACCCATGCAGATAGGTTGGTGCTGTCCGGACACACAAACTGATGATCCTTAAAGTCTTGGTCCTAAAGATCTAATTTGAGAAATAAATCTGTTTTGCCTGCAGTCTGACTCCAGCCTGCACCCAATATGAACCCACATAGGGAAATTCAAAGAGCTCACAAAGAAATAATCTGGAGATATGAGTGTTATTAGTCGACTGTAACCCTAACACACGCTTGAGGAATAGTTTGCTTAGTAAAATTATGGAGGTGGGGCAGTCACCAAAGGTCACACAGACGAGCAACACACCTCCATTTCACTGTCTTTTCACTTTCCAGACCTGCTTTTTCTCAGACTGGTTGTTTGGTCCGCCCAGCCCAAACGAACCACACCAACACGAGTTCACCAAACCAAACAGGCCAGGTGTGAACGCATCCTAAATGACTAACTTGATAGTGATTTGGCAATTTCGGATAACTCTGACTTTGACACTTCCATCTATACCAAACTTTATTGGGAGCACACAGAAAAATACCTTGCTATAAATCCTACCATCTTTATAAGGGAGCAAATAGCAGCTCTTTGTGACATTTTAACTAGTACTGATTAAAAAGTAACCCTCCTTTTCCACAGAAAGAACTAAACACAAGTAAGTTTTATTGATATATAACACATTGAAAAGCTGAAGACCCTTCACTGTTTCTAAAACATTTTCCCGATGAGTGTGTTTTGTTCTTTGTGTGGTACCAGGACTGACAAACCATTTACTTAATTTAGTGTAGTATTGCCCCAACAGCAGCCAGACTATTTAATGCACACTATCTTAGATGTGCTGTCTCCCACACATATTTTGGCAATGAGACAAAAATCGATTTTGATTGGTGCTACTAATATGGCTTATATGTTGGGACTTGACTCAGTTGACACAAAGCTCGCATAATACTATACCTGCTTTGAACTCATTACATTAATCATGTCAACGCTTTTCTTTGTATTCAACTTTCTTTGTCTTTTATTTGGGAATTCCATCATCACATCGGTCCCAGCAAAACACAGATAAGAAACGTGATTTATTTTTAAAATGGCTATTCACCAACGACTAATTTTTTAATTGCTCCACAGCAGTTTGCTGACCTTTAAAGCCTCCCTTGTTTTGTCAGTGTTTCCTGACGTGAGCACCTGATTTCCCCACGAGGTTAAAATGAGCGGAGGTGCATACCTCCTGTAAACACCCATCTCTCAACGCCAACACCACTTTGTTGTTCCCAACATGATGTTAAGCTCCGCTTATGTGTGTGTTTGTTTATGCGCTGGGACTTATTGTATCCAGGAGGGACTCACACAGCAGGTCACGCTTTTCATCGCTACTATGTTGTGCCAGGCCAGATTTCCACCTTAAATTACAACACACACACACACACACACATTGTCACACAATGCACTGTGCCATAAATGCACACGGGGCACCTGTGATCGTTATCTGGCATTACATCCAGTGAGCTGTCTGCACCTCAAAGGCCTCTTTTTAGATCACATTTCTTTCTTTCTTCCCAGAAGCCTTGCTAGTCCTAAACTCTCAAGACAGGATTTACATTGTTATATATGACCAGTATCACTAGCTATTAATGCTGCACGTCACACAAGCACACACAGCTAAATGGCTGCGGATATGTCACAAATATCAGCAGTAAATTCTTAGGGCATGCTATGTGTACTTTTTCTGTAATGTGTGAAGCACAAACCTCTGTAACTTCTACATTTTAAACACCTCCTGTATGTTGGTTTCTGACAACTGCTTCTATTTCAGATCCATTTAAGTTGGTAAACAGCCAAATAATTCATTTCACATGTACAAATTTCTTGTTAAATCTACTACTTACGTATCTTGCCTATTGGTATGGAGTGATGTACAGGATCTTAGGTTGTGTAGCAGACCTTAAAAATTGAGTTATTCACAAGTTTTGTTGCTGACGCTTTAGGACACCAAAGTCGAAAGGGATTTGCAAGGATTTGGACTTTGATAAGTTAGATCTCGAAACACAATCAGATTTGATAAAATACAATGAAACTCAGCTATATCTCTGCTGCAGAACCAGTCCTCTGTCAGCATTCAGGTGGATTTGAAAGGTGAAATCACAGGATTTTAGTTAAAGCCTAAATCTGTACTGTTGTAAGCTCCCTCCTTGAGACCCGCCGACAGTTGTTTGTGCTTTGATACCATCGCTGATGAACTGCAACTTGACAGTTCATTCCTTTGGGACCCTTGCTCACAGAAACTATTCCTTGAGGAGAGGTACCTCCCTCCACCCCCCATTCAGCCTGAGAGAAAGCGCTCTATGCCAGGCTCCTCGCCGTTCGCTTAGGCCGCTGCCCCCACACAGACAAAACAAGCGGGAGGCAGGATTTGTTTAGACAGAGCTTCACCTGGTGCTCACACAGAACAGTGATCAGGCAAGCTCCTGGGGAGGAGTAGAGGCAGCAAGGAGGCGGGGAGGAGAAGCAGCAGCAGTGGTGGTGGTGAGGAAAGAGGCAGGGGAGCTGACGAGTGTGTGGAGTGGGGGGAAGGGAAGGGACTGAGCTGAGAGCGTGGGGTTAGTGTGCTACTCATCCAGGGCGCCCAAGACTCAGGAGCCGGATTAAGATTTGAGGGGCCTGGAGTAGCGCTCAGTGATAGGTGGAGGGGTGGCGTGTGTGTGTCTGAGCTTGGGGTAGGTGTTTGGGGGTAGCCTAATCCAGGACTTGCAAACAGGGTAATAGCAGGTGATTTGTGTGTCTAAATACAGTAGCGCAGTGTCATGTGTGCAGCTCAGGCGCTGCTATAGAAGCAATCAGCGCTGATCCTCAAGAGGATGAAGCCTCCCCAGTGGGTTTTTACATCACACATCAAGCGCTAAGTAAACTTATTCATTCATACACATTTTTGGCTCTGTTCCTGATTATTTTCATTGATGATTACTTTTCCCATTAACTGATAGGTTGTTGATTAAGAATATCACAAATTTCAGGGGCTAAAACTACGTTTTTCATATTTTGTTTTGTCCAAAACTCAAGATATTCAATTGCTATTTATTTCATAAATTACTTAATTGACTGTTATTTGTCAAGTTAAGATGATTAGTTGATTGGTTAGTCAAGCAACAAAAACTTCACTGACAACTATTGTAATAATTGATTAATATAAGTACAGCTTTTGATATGGCCTGTTGATTGTGGTGAACAAACAACAGACCAACAATTAATCAAAAATCTAGGTAAAGTAGAAAAATATTCAAATTAATTAACGGTAAGCAATAATAACCCC